>JAXIVJ010001206.1:42500-148253 GCA_036785665.1 Chirona hameri
GCCCACCAGACCGAGATGCGGATATCGCTAATTTATCTGATATTGTTGCTAAGGTGTGATAGACCGGCCGCACACTCATTTCGACTGTCGATTTTAATATCGCTGAAATATCACGGCATGCCGATGATGGTCCGGTGCTCCTCAGCCGGACAAACCCAGCCATCCCGTGTTTAGACCTTGATGCATGTGGCTTGGAGCAGTCTGTACACGCGCCTACTCGTGGCGACGTCACACTGCACCTTGCGATGTCCTGTGGCGGTGATATCGAGACCAGTGTGAGACCGGGACGTTTGACTCGATCACTGCCAAACCGTGTCTCGTTTCGCAGCGCGCGTACCCAGTCTGATTGTCTGCGTCTCTGTTTCTATATCTTTGAACGGTTGATTATATCAAGATGTCGACAGTGCAGCGGAACTGTTATACGATCTTGTTCACGCTGCTGTTGCTGACTACGTTCCAGCTGTCTCCCGTAGACGCCGCCGATTTCCTCCATGGTTTGATCGCTATGTGCGATGTGCCCTCAGGCAAAGAACAAACAGCGCCCATCGTGCAAAAAGTCCTCGCGCTCACCCCACAATGACCGGGTTTTTTCTCAAGCCAGATCAGGTTTCAAAAGCATTGCAAACGCCAAGTACCGAGAGTATTTGCCCAGCTTTGTTTGTGACTTCCGTGACAATCCCAAAAGGTTATGGTCATTCATCAAGTCAGTGAAATCATCGCAGCCCTCTCTGACCACACTACTCAACCTGGGCCGCTCTTACACCAACCAGGTGGACTGCGCTAACCTGTTCAACAGGTCTTCAGCTCGAAGTTCTCGGACCCTCATGTGGCTGATTTTCCGGCGGCCGAAGTGCTTCACACAGCCTAAGCACGGCCACCCTACCGTCGGGGAAAGTTGAACAAACTGATGCTGAGTATTGGAATGCATAAAGCGCACGGTCCAGATGGACTCAGTGCCCGAATACGCAAATAATGTACGCATGAGTTAGCTATCCCTATCAGCATCCTCTGTAAACTCTCCTTAACCCAGGGAGTGTTTCCAAGCGCTTGGAAAGAGGCCAACATCATTCCAATTCACAAGAAGGGCGACACAAAAATGCGCAGACAACTACAGAGGGATTTCATTGCTCCCTCTGTGCTCCAATTTTTTTGGGAGAAAACAGTGTTCGACTGCCTCCCGGCCCACTGCCCGCCAGCCCTCCCGCAAAGTCAACACAGTTTCCTACCAAGGCGGTCCTGCATCTCCAACCTTAGTAGCTTTCTCAAACACGGATGGGACTCGATTCAGCAGGGCGCGCAGACGGACGCTATCTATAAATATTATTATTCGGCCTTTACTAGTGTAAATCATGTTCTCCTGCTTTGCAAGCTCAAAACTTCGCATATATATCTTTAAAAGTTATATTGAAATAGCCTGCGCACATAAGTCAGAAAATATCGAAAATAAGAAATACAGGATAAAAGAACTTATAAGGCGCCTTGCGGCTTCGTCAGAGTTCACAATATTACAACATACCCTTTCAAGCCTCAGAAACAACGCGTGCCACTTGGCTATGCGAAAACCACAGACGCAAATTATCCACAGATGAATACATCCACATGTACAGCCACTATTATGTACACTGACACATCTGAAGTCTAAATCACATACGTATGTACAACAACTGATACCAGTGTCAGAAAAGTGGCCCGTTTCTCCATTTTTCTGAACTTGGAAGTTTTGTTCCGTGAAAACTTTGACCGTAAATAATTATTTTGTTTAGTCTGCGGGTGCAAATGGCTGACGAGTATAAACAATAGACTGAGAGTTGACTTTCCGAACAATGGCCGGAACGTGACAGTGATGCGACACAAATTGCCAAACAAAATCGTAAGCCGGAACCTCCAAATTCCCAACATCAGAAATTTCTGCAGTGATTTGGTGAAGGAAAACTGGTACTTTTCCAAAAATTAAACCAAAAACTTTTTAAACTTCCCCAAAAAAGGTTGTTACGTATTCAGGTTACAACCCCGCCACCGATACCATAGTCATCGGGGCCATGGATAACCCTTGGACACCTAAAACACGTTATGCAAAAGACGGCAGTACCTTTCTTCCTTCCTTATTTGACTGAGACTTGAGCCCTGCTTCCCATATGCGCATACACAACGATACAAGGTACCTTTTAACATACGACCCGGGAGTCTCGGTCCCTGACTACGGCCAAGGCCATATCTGTACAGGCTGACGATTCATCAACTTTCCACTTCATAATATATGCACATATTGACATATATGAAAATAGGTTGTGTAGAAACGCGTATCAAAAATTACGCAAAAAATACTGGTACACTCATTAAAAAATTTGTTCCGCCGCTGGCGAAAAATTTGTTCCGTGAACTTTGATCGTGGAACCACTTTTCGGACACTGACTGATACACTAAAGGCGGCCGCACACTAGGCCATTCGGCGCGCGATATGCTGCGACATTCCGCCTCGGAAAATCGCGGCGACACCGCTGAATATCGTCCTTGTTCCGGCGGATTCGGCGCTGTCTGCTCGCGAGATTCCGCCCCGCCGACCTACAGCATGTCGCAACCTGTGCCTACAGCCTGTCACAAGGTAAATTAATGATGGACATTTTTCGACGAAGATGTAAGTTTAGAACCACGAAACTTTTAGATAACAAATTTCACAGCGGCAAGAGCATGCTGTGCAAAATTTGTACCTCTGTCTTGCATATATTCGCCACTGTTGCCTGATCAATTTTGTTGTCCGCGGCTCCGCGGCGTTCAGTCGCGGAAAAAAGCTCGTTCGAATCAGCTTTTTTCCGCCGGTCCGCAGATGGCCGGCCGACGACATTCGTCCGCGATTTTTGACGTTTCGGCTGACGCGAACGCGGAAAGTCGCTAAAGATGCGCGGAAAGTCGTAGCGTTATCGCGACCTCCGCGCGCCGAATGGCCTAGTGAGCGGCCGCCTTAACAACAACTAAGATAGCCATTGTTACCTACTACACACCCAAACAGAGTAAGGTTATTCTATAGAGACCAAGCTCAAAACTTCATTTAATGTCACAGGTCGCGCGCTCTCGTGGATCGCGTCCTACCTCACTGGCCGCAGACAACTATTGGTGGTAAATGGCAAACTGTCTGAATGTGCGCCTGTCACCTCTGGTGTCCCAGAAGGCATCATATGTGGACCGTTACTGGTATCGTTGTATGTTTTACCTCGGACCTTCACCGCACTGTTCGTACAAGCTGTATTATGTACGCCGATGACATCAAGTTGTATCACCGCGTGAAATGTACCGCCGACGCTGACGCCCTTCAGGCTGATCTGGACCGCCTTGCTGCGTGGTCGCGTGTCTGGCGACTGAAACTGAACCCATCCAAGTGCAACAGCATCTCACTTATTTTACACGTAAATCGCCTATCATGTACAACTACTCACTGCATGGCACCGTCTTAAGGAGCGCCGCTGTGAGACACGCGACTTAGGAGTCATTCTCGACGTACAACTGTCGTTTGCATCTCACGTGGAATCTGCAGTGTCCAAGGCGGACCGGATGCTGGGGTCTGGGCCTTCTCATCCGCAGTATGCAGCTACCACGATTCCGGCGAAACACGCGTCGCTTCGACCACAAAGCCTTGATATGCGCCTACAACGCACACGTACGCTCTCTGCTCGAGTACGGCAGCGTAATCTGGGCAGGCGCTGCTGGTACCTATCTAAAGCATCTCGAGCATGTCCAGCACAAGTTCTTGATGTGGCTGGCCTCCAGGTCGGACCGGCCCAGTAGTCAGTACCGACCTAAGATATGAGGCACTCTTAGCTCATTTTAACATGTGCTCAGTAAACTCGCGATTTATCCAGCATCCAGCATGACATTCTTATTCAATGTAAATCACGGCTGCATTGACTGCCCTGATCTCGTGACGACATTCGGCTTGTACGTGCCACCACGACCAACTGGCAACTCTTCTCTCTGGGCCATACCTTTTGCCAGGGTAAACACTGTTTTTCGTAGCCTTCTCTCTCGTGTACCAACACATACCAACTCCTTTCTCAGATCCTGTACGTCCGCTAAAATCTTTACATCAACGCATCACTCCTTCAAAATCGGCGTCCGGAAGTTCGCCGAGTCGAGGTGGCACATACACGTGTCTTGCTCTGCGACCGTGAGCTATGTATAATATATGACGGACGTATTTATTAGTGTACCGAAACCTGACAAAATGATGTATGTTGACACACTCTGTGCATGTGTTATGACGTGACTGCACACATGGGTATATATTTTGCATCCATTGATTAAGCAATAAACGCGAAACGTCGGGTAATTATTCGTTTTTTAGCTTAAAATAAGTTTCAGAATATTATTTTTTAGATTAAAATAAGGCCTTCCAATCACTTGTTCTACATTTGTCACATAAATACTCTTAACACATGGGCATGATGCATGTTAGTGTTCTTATCAATACACATAAACAACAAAGGGACATTTTTTTAACAAGTGCCAAATTTCAGGATAAAACGTCAAATATTTTTGGCAGGAGAGTCCTTACAACCGAACGGAGTATGCCGTAAGTGATTTCTGAACATGACCTTCAAAACCGCTATCTCAGTTTAAAACCCCATTATAAAAATGACTGACTTCATTTCGACATGAAGATCAATGAGAAGGTAGCACTGGCAGGCAGGATCAATAAGAAATGCATTTAAAAATAATTTACTTATATCCTAGAGCAAATTAATGTACTAATACTTCTAATTTAATATAGTTAAATTAGTTACTTATGATATGGTAAGGACTGTATGATAAGTTACTTTGAAATCAAGCAAATTTCTTTAAAAAAAATTGGTTGAGACTTTTATTTTCATGCCAACCACTACATTAGGGTGTCAAAAACCACACTTTTTCGTCGGTGCAAGCTTGCCAATTGACACGGCGTTCTTCTTTAAGCCAATAACAAGTATGCCAAATTTCATTTCGATCCTTTGAGTTTTGTCCCCCGGGCCTCCGTAAGTTGTTGACCCCTACCCAAAAGGTCAACAATCAGAGTCGTCGTACAGACCAGTTAATACAGTAAATAAATAATAGACCAGTCGTACAGTTAGATAATAAGCAAACACAATGATTCTCTTGATGATTTATTCATAGATTAATGTTCTAAAACACTAATAACTGTCTTGCACCACTGTCTTCTTATGGATGGCATTGCCTTGTCAGGTCTCAACTAAAGACATAAAGACATCAAATAAAAGTGCAACAAAGAGCCTCTCGGGCCCATCTGAGGTTGCACATCCCCCTCCACCAGTCTCGCCCCTTCAAATCACCTTACTCTACCTGCCTACGAAGCCTAATCCCACGAGTATTTATGAACTAATCCATCCTCTGTAAAGTATTTATCTAATCTAATTTTGAAGGAAACAAGTGTCACTGCAGCAGCGACATCCCCTGGTAGCTTATTCTTATGCCCTACAACCCTTCTACTGAAAAATGACTGTCGTAGCCTATTCCTACTTCTTTCATGAGTTTATGCTGATGACCTATACCTCGATTTTGTCTATTGAACTCAAACATGCCCTTTGACCCTCACCCTACGGGGGGGGGGGGGGGGCTGACAGCCCCCCCTGAGGTTTTTCTTGAATAACTTTTTACACATGCGGCGCATCTTCCTGAAATGTTCGGTAGCTGAGTTTACAACAACAGTTTTTTTTTGGGAAAAATCCACACAAAATCAACATTTTCAAAGATATTAGAAAAACCGGAATATATGTTAGAGAACTAAGTATGGACAATACCCATACCAAATTTCAAAGCAATATCTTTATCTTTGACTGAGTGATGGCTCCCTAAGTGTAAGAAACTGATGACATCATTTAACATTTTTTTAAAAAACTTTTTTGGACAAGATACGAACAAATCATTACCTTTTATGTATTTCTGAGCTAAAACTGGTCTAGGAACATGCCTTTTTATTTACATAAATCAATTTCTATTTTGAGGTTTTCTGAAGAGCAAAATCGCTGTTCTGGATGTGGTAAATCCGAGGTCATTCACTTGACCTGGAAGGTCACCCATTGACCTGCAACCTAAAAATCGCATTCTTTTAGATTCCTCTCATGACAGGCAACATGCTGGTTCTTACCGCATTGCTATAAGTTGCTTGGATTGGAAGTTAACAGGGGGGGGGGGGGCTGTCAGGCCCCCCCCGTAGGGCGAAGGTGAAAAAAGCTCCCGTAGGGCGAGGGTTAAATATCCAGAATGCTGACCATTTACAAATTTGAAGACTTCAAATTAGATCTCCTCTTAGCCTTCAATATCTAAGTGAAAACATACTTAATTTATTTAATCTTGAAAACATACCCAATCTATTTAATCTATCTTCATAAGGCAAACTACCAAGACAATTAACCATTTTTGTTGCCTTTTTTAACTCTTTCTAACAACCAGCAATCTTTCTCATATGTTGGAGACCAGGCTTGCACAAAATACTCGAAATGTGGTCTAACATATGCACAATACAGTTTTGTTATTACCTCTTCACTTTTGTAGGAAACATTTCTGTTAATGGCAACCAGCATTCTAATTTTTTTAAGTACCCTTTTCTAGCTTCTACAACCTGGTCTGACGCTGATAGTCTACTGTTTACCACAACACCTAAATCTCTTTCCTTTTCAATCTGCTCCAGTTTCTGCCCACCCATTCCATACCTATGTTTACTGCTAACTCATCCAGCATGCATATTACATTTACTCAACTATAATTTCATCTGCCATGCTTCAGACCACTCAACTAGCTTGTCCAGATCTGATTGAAAAACATCCTGATCATGTCTTCCCCTGATAATCCTGACAACTTTTAGATCGTCTGCAAATTTCTTAGACTTTGCTGTCTATACTGTTCTCAATTGTATTCACAAATATTATAAACAGCAATGGGCCCAGGACTGAGCCCTGTGGAACCCCACTGAGAACCTCTTTCCATTGTGATTCGCACCGCTTTAATATAACCCTTTGCTGATGTCCTGAAAGCCACGTTTCTATCCAATGGAATGGAGAATCTTGGCCCTGATCCCATGCATTTTAAGTTGCAACCCTAGTCTTGTATGGGGGACTTTGTCAAATGCTTTACTGAAAACAAGAAAAGCTACAACTAGCTGTTTACCCTGAGAGCTATCTGTTGCAACATCCAAAAACTCCAGAAGATTAGTTAAACAAGAACGGCCCTTCCTAAAGCCATGTTGTGTATCCTTGATGAGTTCATTTTGCTCCAAGGATTATGGGGGTTATTCCAGCACCCTTAACCAGAAGGGGTTTTCATCCCACTGGTTGAGGCACAGTGGAGCGGAGGATGGGAACAAACAGTGAAGATTTCCAATGTAAACAGCATGGACGCACCACTAATGTGTGACAGTGCACAAGAACTGTTGTCATGTACCGTTAACTTTCCTCCACCCACCTCAACTGCTTGCAAAGTGGTGGAGGTTTTGCTCAACTGGTTGAGGTTGGTGGAGGCTCAACCGATTTTAGTTGAGGCGCAGGGACAACTGTTGGAGAAAATGAAGCCTCAACCTAATCTGGTTGAGGTCGCTGGAACAGCCACATGCTGAACAAACCTGAAGGGCACACTTGTTTCTCAACACTTTAAGCTTGTCTAAGAAACAGCATGCATTTTTGTGCAAAAAATGTGCCAAATATGGTATATAATACACAAATAATAAATAATAATAATAATATAATAAAAAAGTAACTTTTTCCTCTTTTTAAAAATAAATAATTTTAGTCCGAATGTTTTTTAATGGATGGATTTCCGAGGTCAGGACCCATGCTAAGCATAGCTTGTTGCACAGGCCCTGGCCCCTGACCCCACGACCCAATCAAGCAATTCCTGGCTTCCGGCAGAATTTAGAAGCAACAGTTTTACATGCCCAACATAACTGGACACAGTCCGCCCGCCCTCTGACGTCACCTGACCTTGAGTGTGATCACTGCCACAGGTCACCCCAGCCAGGGGCAAATAGCAAGCACTGAAGGGACTCAAACCTGGGCTGCCACTACCGGGTGAGGTCAGAACTCAGAAGCCCAGCACTCTCCCAACTGAGCTACAGGGGAGGACGGTCACACTTCTGTACACAACACTGTAGGTAGTGTGACAAGCCTGAACAAGTGCTGCCAGCTTGATGACGTCATTGAAGGCCTGTTGACTACTCAATCAGACTTAATGGCTACAAGCGGTAGGTTTCATCCCGATCAGACTTAATGGCTATGAGCTGTAGGTTTTGTCCCAATCAGAATTCATAGCTATGAGCGGTAGGTTTTGTCCTGATCAGACTTAATTGCAGGGTTAGGTTAGGTTAAGTTAGGTTGATAATGGTTGGCAAAATTGCTGTTTGCTGGTATGCATTTTGTACTCTTTTATACCCTTTTGAAATTTTGTGTACTCTTTGAAAAGGGAAAATAAACATAATCAAATCAGATATGATTAATAATCATATTTGATTTGATTCAGTCAACTGGATCAAGCCCTGGAGACCTCCAGACCTCAATCAGAATACAAAAGAGTACACAATGTGTACCAGCAAATAGCAACTTTGCTAACCATAAACCAACCATAAACTAACTTAGTTTAGGTTATGGTACCTAAACTAACCTAACCCCGCCATTAAGTCCGATTGGGATGAAACCTACTGCTTGCAGCCATTAATTCCAATTGGCATGCAACCAACCATTCATAGCCACTAAGTCTGATTGGCACAAAACCTACCGCTCATCAGCCATTAAGTCTGATTGTCTGAAGTCTGATTGAAACAGGCCTCCAATGACGTCATCAAGCCGCCACTTGTCCAGGCTCGTCACACTATCTAGTGTTGTGTACAGAAGTGTGACTGGCGTCACCGTCGCAGCCGGGCAATCAAATCAAGGTTCAAGGTTACTATCACCGTTGTTGGTCTGGAGTCATGGGGAAGCTTAATGACGTCACCAGATTCTGTCTATGAGCGAATCTTATGCGGACCTGATCAGACTTAATGGCTACGAGCAGTAGGTTTCATCGCGATCAGACTTAATGGCTACAAGTTGTAGGCCGACCCGATCAGACTTAATGGCTACAAGCTGTAGGCCAACCCGATCAGACTTAATGACTACAAGCTGTAGGCTGACCCAATCAGACTTAATGGCTACGAGCTGTAGGCCGACCCGATCAGACCTAATGGCGGGGTTAGGTTAGGTTAGATTAGGTTAGTTAAGTTTAATTAATTCCGATCTGTTCGGCCTACCGCTCGTAGCTATTAAATCGGGCGGCCTAAGATTCGCTCGTATCTGGTGATGTAATAAAGCTTCCCTATGACTCAAGACCAACAAGTGATAGTAACCTTGAACCTTTATTTGATTGCCCGGCTGCGATGGTGACGCCAGCCAGTGACGGTGACGCCAACCCCACCGTTACCTATGTATCTACCCCATTACACATCAATCCAAATATACCTGCTTGGATAAGTGCCAGTCAGCAGAAGGTGCAGAAGTGACAGTGGCAGTGGTGGACAATGAACCATATTATATTTGTATAAGCGTATGCCCTATAATTGATAACTTATCTCGTTCTGGACTCACCCAACAATTTCAACCTCGCCCTTCAATTACCTTGACCTTAGTCAACTTATGATTTGATGAAAGGAATCTTACCTTCTGGCGCTGGCGTGGTGAACGAAGCAAATAAATAAATTAAAATGATTAATTATTGTAGCTGTTGACTTGAGCAATACAAAAAGGTAGAGCAGGAACAAGACAACGGAGCTTAATAAATATGCTCGGACGTCGACAAATTAGTCACCCTGTAATCACCACAAACCCCAAAACGCTCTCTGACCCGTGTGTTCCCGTGTTCCACTACTGATGTGATTGCAGGGAGGTAATTATTTACCTTTGTAATGTAAGTCTAGCCTTGTGACGTCATGACTGGGAGCCAATAGGTGGGGATTTTTAGGAACATTTCTTTCGCAATGTTGGCTTCCCGATTTGTGTGGGAGGGTGGGATCGTCTGGCGTTGTGCATTCCTCAAATTGACCTTGCCTAACAACTGAACACCTCCAGTTAGGCAAAACAACATGTAAGAACTATAGAGAACACATCTTAACATTCAAAAAAATATTATAACATAAAGGCATTCGGACCTTCGATGGCCTGTTTGAACTTTGATCCGCCCTAAGTAAAGCCATTTCGTAGAAAATTAAACAATGAATTTGCAACGCGCATCGTTGCCAATATATCCGTATTCATATTCCCAATCTATTAAATGATAATAACTTAACCACTTGTTCGATATTTCGAAGTGTTTCCACTGGATGTGTCCAAATGACGGGCCAAAATTATTTGTGCTTATGACGTCATACTATTCAGAACCTGAACCAGATGTTTCTACCTGGTATATTAGGCCTTGGTGTAATGTATTAGAAATGTTTACGTAATTGAGACATATTCTGGCGCACTTGCAAGTGAATAATGCGCAGCACAAAAGTGCATGCATGCAAAGAGACAATATGCAGATTCAAAATGTGTAAATAAAATTCGTAAACAAATATTTCATTAACAACTTTACCGGTTTCATGAAACATATTATTCCATCTTTTTATAAAAATTGATTGTCCCTTTTAACATCAAGAGAAATAGTTCTTGAGGTTTATCATTACTAAACACAAATTTATATTTATGTAATTATTTTGCCCGTTTCTCTTATAGTATAGGTCTTTTCGAAGACATTGTATACCTGAATTAAAATAAATATTGCTAGGTTATGAATATTGTGGCTTTAATAATATCAATTTGTTAAGTATTTAATAACAAGAATAAATATATTTATTTTTGGGCAATCACCTGTTTTGTATACAACTGCTGATTCGTGGAGAGAATCGACAGGTTGCGAGTCTGAGTCTGAAGAGTGTTGTGCTAGTTGGTGTTCGTGAGTTGACTGGACAATTGTGTATTTTGGTGTTTGTTGTTATGATTGGCAGCCATGATACATGCATGTTCACAGTCTTCAACTTTTGTGTTGCGATTTCTTTTTCTACAGCATGTGTCCTCTTGTTTTTCAGAGGCCTCACACAAAACGGTTCCGCAAAGAGCGCCGGAATGGTCTGAATAGGCTGTACCATTTCATTTCGGTGTTATAGCGTCGAGGCTATTTAAGCTACATTTCATAGCTTGGGAGAAAAAATGACCATGGGGGACGATTCTCCTGTATCTTCTCTGGTACTGCCAGTTCTGATAAGACCAGTTCTTTCCCAGGTGAGTATTTTTTTAAGGGTCAACAGTGAGTGTGTGCTGGGCCTACCATCTCATCTTGCTATGGTTGAGTACATTTGCCTTTACAACTTAAGCATATTCAAGTATTGTGATGATGATGAGGAAATCCATGATTATTCAACACAAAATTATCTATTGAATGATGCATATGTTATTGGAGAAAACAAATCCTGGTGAGGGGCTCACTAAAGATCTGTCTCAAAGGATCTGTGTTCAGCATATCTGTCTCAAAGGGCTGCCAGTGGCCGTTTGGGACAGGTGCCCTGGGGAAAAAAAGGAAAAATGCTGCCATTTTCTGGTCACATGTTTTAAATGAAGGGTTTCCTTCATATTGTTCTTGTTGTAAACCAGTGGGTTGGCGATCCCAAGAGAGTTTATTTACGGTTTACTATAGCACTTTCACCATAAAAAAAGACATGTGACTGTGAAGAGAAAAATTGAATATGGATAGCAATCCCGCCCCAGGACACCTGTCCCAAACGGCCACCAGGCTGCCTTCCACTGGCAAAATTTATTTCTGTGCTGCATTGTATTTTGCTAGAGCTTGCCTTGCCTGGGGATGTCTTTACCATCTCCCCTGGTTCTCTTCCACAAGATGCTGGCCTGGCCCCCTGGCCCCAGTGTAAGGTTTAACATGCTTGTTATGGCTATAAAAGGAAATCCTAATAAATATAAGCTTTGTATAATTTATTTTTGTTCGGTTAGGATGCTATTTTCATTAAATATAGTGTCAAAGTGTTGTTAAAGGTATATGGAGGAGGCAGCATGTAACTGATAAAACTAGTGCACTTGTGTTTTGGTGAAATTTCACTGTCCTTGCCAAATGGCCTTCAGAATTCTGTGATGCCATATCAAATGTTCCATGCTCTCTGGCTGCACCTTTGGTTACTGAGGTCAAAATGGACTAGAGCTACCTTACATTTTTAATAGATATGCCATCACTAAATGTCACCAAGCTTGATGTAACTTAAAACTTGAAGCAGATACACAATGGTAAAAACATTATCTTGAGTTAATTGTGCAATAATGTATTTTGGCAACCATTGTTTTAATATTGGTTGAGTCTTGAGATATGTTCGAATAGTTGATCAAAATCTTCATGACTTCAATGAGGTATCAATCAGTATTGTATATTAGAGTAGATGACATGCTTTTGTCTTAACCCGCACCATGCCCGGGGGGGGGGGGCGTTTAGATGCCCCCCTAAGCCCTAAGGTTTTCAAGGATGGCGACAAAACAGTGGTGCGCAGCGCCACCGTTTTTGGAACAGCTGTTGAGGCATCAATTGCCCACATATTGTAAAATTTTGACCACAGGTCATCTCAGGTCAGGTCACCAGACCAGGTCATGTGACCTCACCTCCAAAAAAAATTGGCGGTCGTCTCACAGCCACATTTTTTGGCTGATCGATTTCGTACTTACAGGATTTCATAAGGACAATGGTACCTACAATTCGTTTATCTCGGATTTTCGATATCGGTGACCTAAGGTCGGGTCAATTTCATGACCTCTCCATTATATGTCAATGGGGAAATATTCAAATGCTTCCTATTCTGAGGATACACATGATATCAGCCCAATTACTTCTGGATCATGTTATCATAGGTCATTCTGGAAGACCCAGTTGCAATTTTGGTTCAGTGACCCCTACAGGGTCAGCTGAGGTCATCTGAGGTCAAAACTTTTGTTGTTGTCAATAACTTTCAACAAATCAAGATAGAGACGTGAAACTGACACCAATGTGTTTGTCTCGTCGAGGCACGTCTTCCAATGTGCAACATGACCTAATTGGGTCACCATTTGACCTTGACCTGAGGTCAAATTTTTCAGTTGACCTAAACTGATCATCATGAATATGATTCGAAGCGCATTGACAATACAAACACGGTGGCGTCACAATTATTGCCGTATCTTTATTAGGTAAAAATATATTTGTGAAAACTGTTTTGCTAAAAAATAGTGTTTTTTAACATTTGATGAGCTCTGAAGCCTAAACTATTGACCTTAGCTCAAATTTAGGATACCATACCGATAGCATTTTTCAAAAGCTTTCCATTGCTTTTTTCCGTTTGTTCTTATATGTCATAGTTTCTATATCTGGGATTTTCTGGAGCGAAGTCCTAAAACTGGAAAATTTGACCCTTGATGACCTGTGGTGACCTCAATATTGACCTGAGAAAAAAATGCCTGAAATAGTTTAAAAATGCATTTTGACGAGCTTTCTAACGGTGTTTTCGGTTTTGCCTACGTTCTATAGGAGCCGAGTTAGAGGGGAGGGGGCGTCGTAACGCCCCACCCCCCCCCCCTAGCACGGCTAAGGTGGCGCCGAGCACCGGCACGGCGCGGGTTAAAGGGACATTGCCACCTCGCAGGCCAATATGGAGTTTTTGGTGTGTATCGGTCGATTAAGCGTTTCCGATTTCACCTGCAAAATTTGGTTCCCGAAACTCCCCCCCCCCCCATTAGATTAAAAAATACATTTGCACCACTGATGCTTGCCAAGCATTCGTAAAATTGGAGTCGCCACATCACTATTTAGAATCACTTCTTTGCGGACTGTTATTTTCTTTTGAATGTTGCAAACTCAACATCACCATTCTGTTAGTGCACTTTAAAATTAAAAAGTGTATGCAGTTAATTATTATTTCTACCTCTTTATAATAAAACAACAATAATTGCTATGGCTCGACTTTGGGACCGTAGGAGTTGTGACCTATACCTTATAACACAGATAGACTTTTCAAGGTCAAGTCTCGGCGAATTTGTACGCTTCGGCTTTGGGCGGGCGCCAATACCACAGCGAAACTGGATGAGAGCGGCCATCATGAATCTAGTACTGAGCACAGCTGGGACCAACGTTTTGGAGTCAGAAATAAATACAAAATGCTTTGCCGATACACTGCTTTAGGTGCTGCAGGAGCAAGTTTGAGCTTGAGCATACATGATTGTTGATCCCCACCATTCATTTAAGTTGCTTTTTAGAAATCCGCCGGAGGTGGCAATATCCCTTTAAAGGGAATGTCTCACCTTTCTGAAAGTTATCAAATATGCGTTTGTTGTAGTCGAAAATATGGAGTAAGTACTGCTGAAAACGATGGTGATATTTTTCTCTAAAAAAAGTCACTTAACTTTATACAAATTACATGTTTTTTTAAAAATTTGGGATGATGACGTCATTATTGAGCTATAGACCGCCGCTGATTTGGCTGACAAAGTAGGATTGGCTGACAAAGTGGCTGTCAGCCAATCAGCAGCGGCACTAGCCTAGACCCCATTTTGCAAAGGATAAATTAAATTGCTTAAAAACGGCTAAGTTTTGGGGAAAATTACCTTAGTATTTTCTAAATTTAAATAACGGCCAAAGATAATGGCTATCTCAGTTCAAAACCAATACAAAGGTGAAACATTCCCTTTAAGGGCAAACAGCCCTCAGTTTTGAGTTCCTGAAAAACACTTGCAACCTTCAGATTCAGGTATTCATGATCTAGTGGAATGAGTCAGTTATGGTCTTACAAGATGCCTGGGACAATTCTTAATACATTTTGTATTCAATTTATGACAACAAATTAATTAATAACTCACCAAGTTATATATAACTGGAACAGAAAATATAACTCAAAGGCACATGTTTTGATTTTGATAAATATAATTTTTACTGAGTCATTATTGCAACACTGTGTGGAATGTGGGAATTCATTAAGGAATATTTTAAAACCAGAACCAACTTTTTTTTCTAGGCAGATCATGAGTAATTGAACCTCAAAGTTAAAGTTGTCTGTTCTCATCAATTTTGCACTAAATGGTTGGCTAACCCTATACATTAATTCATTCTGCACAATTATAATTGATATTGGTTCAAACCCATGTCTTATTTTGGTATGTGTAGCCTGGTCCATCATTCCAACCTGACACCTGATGGTGAACATGGGGTGTCATGGTGGCAAAATTCATAATCATATTGGATAAATGAGTCAGTTATGGTGTTATCAGATCCTCACATCAATTCTCAGCAGATTCAGTGGAAAGTCTGTGATGCTGCAATAGCTTGGTAATGCTGACTGGAAACAAACAAATGCTCGTATTTGCTGGCGATGGTTTTACTTCCCGATTTATGTTCCTAAATGAGTTACTGCGACATTGGTAACTAACAGTGGAATATAGGTAACTAACAGTGGAATATAGGTAACTAACAGTGGAATATAGGTAACTAACAGTGGAATATAGGTAACTAACAGTGGAATATAGGTAACTAACAGTGGAATATAGGTAACTAACAGTGGAATATAGGTAACTAACAGTGGAATATAGCTCAGAAATTTCTCGGGAGTCTGTGAAGGCCAGAATCAACCATTTTCCCATGAGATTATGCATAATTAAACCCTAGAGTGGAAATTGCGTGTTTTTCTGTCCGTCCACACGAGACCCACATGACGCATAACACGTGAGTTCACGCCTTATTTCTGGTGTATCTGAACGTTATATGCAGTAGAGAGCATTGTCACAGTTCAAATTAAGGATAGTTGAATTTGTAGTGTTCAAACTAGTACCTAGCTTCTTAGAAATGCTGTACTTTAGAAGGGTTGTTAGTGCTTAAAACTGGATATCTTTATGAATTTAGCCGGCATCATTTGAATGGACGGATTTCCGAGGTCAGGTCTGACCCCACCATCCGATAGCGCAGTTTCCGGCAATCAGCAGAGTTTGGAAGCAAACGTTTTACCGGTTTCACCTGCCCAAACCAATCTGGACACAGTTCACCCTGCCTTCTGACCGACCTTGAACGCGACCGCTGCCACCGGCCGCAGGCCAGCCCAGTCAGGGGAAAACAGCGAGCGTCGCAGCGACTCGAAAACAGCCTGCCACACCCGAGGAGGCCTAAAGCCTAGCACTCTACTAACTGAGCTACAGGTGCTGAGTGGATTATTCAGTTATTGACAAGCTTTGATGCTTGGTAGACCAAATGCCAATTGGTCTTGGCTCCGCATGATGTCGATGTAGTTATACTGAGCGTTGCTCAAGTCTTAAGCTTTGCACTGGGGCCACATCACTCTATCGTGCCCCAAACACCAGACCTCTTCCACTGATGGCCTGCTGGCATGGACGTCAGCTGGTGGACTTGTGCAGCAACTTGTGCCTCTGATACATCAGTTGGGCTTGTGTCCACCAGTTACGGTGCCCTGTGTTCTGTGCTCTTTTTGGTGTCACTGAGGTTTGAGATTCAGGTACACATTGCTTCTTTGATAGTCACCTTTCTTCTATACTCACTCTGTTTTGTGTTTGTGGGTGCTAACAACGGAATAAGGATTTGGCAGCCAGACACTGTTGGTCCCTCTGACCCCTGTCTGGGTGCCTGTGCGCCTGTGTGTTCCGGGAGCTGGACAAGAGACGCTGAGCGCCCCTCTGACCCCTGTCTGCGTGCCTGTGTGCGCCTGTGTGTTCCGGGAGCTGGACAAGAGACGCTGAGCGCCCCTCTGACCCCTGTCTGCGTGCCTGTGCGCCTGTGTGTTCCGGGAGCTGGACAAGAGACGCTGAGCGCCCCTCTGACCCCTGTCTGCGTGCCTGTGCGCCTGTGTGTTCCGGGAGCTGGACAAGAGACGCTGCGCGCCCCTCTGACCCCTGTCTTGGTGCCTATGGGTTCCGGGAGCTGGACAAAAGACGCTGCGCGCCCCTCTGACCCCTGTCTTTGCGCCTGTGTATTCCGGAAGCTGGACAAGAGACGCTGAGCGCCCCTCTGACCGCCCCTCTGACCCCTGTCTGCGTGCCTGTGTGTTCCTGTGTGTTCCGGGAGCTGGACAAGAGACGCTGAGCGCCCCTCTGATCGCCCCTCTGACCACTGTCTGTGTGCCTGTGCGCCTGTGTGTTCCGACAGCTGGATAAGGAGGATGTGGCCGCTAGCCAGACGCTGCGGGCCGCGCTCACCAAGGTGGAGGCGGCCAACCCAGGCTTCTCCTATGACCTGGTCATGGGTCTGGTGCGGAAGGCGGACGTCAGCGTCAACATGCACGAGAGCCTGCTGCGACTGCAGGGGTCGGCCGGCGATAATGACGGTAAGTGGCTGTCACCCGGCGACAATGACGGTAGGTGGCTATCACCCGGCGACAATGACGGTAGGTGGCTGTCACCCGGCGATAATGACGGTAAGTGGCTGTCACCCGGCGACAATGACGGTAGGTGGCTATCACCCGGCGACAATGACGGTGGGTGGCTGTCACCCGGCGACAATGACGTTAGGTGGCTGTCACCCGGCGACAATGACGGTAGGTGGCTATCACCCGGCGACAATGACGGTAGGTGGCTGTCACCCGGCGACAATGACGGTAGGTGGCTATCACCCGGCGACAATGACGGTGGGTGGCTGTCACCCGGCGACAATGACGTTAGGTGGCTGTCACCCGGCGACAATGACGGTAGGTGGCTATCACCCGGCGATAGTGACGGTAGGTGGCTGTCACCCGGCGACAATGACGGTAGGTGGCTATCACCCGGCGACAATGACGGTGGGTGGCTGTCACCCGGCGACAATGACGGTAGGAGGCTGTCACCCGGCGATAGTGACGGTAGTTGGCTGTCACCCGGCGACAATGACGGTAGGAGGCTGTCACCCGGCGATAGTGACGGTAGGTGGCTATCACCCGGCGACAATGACGGTAGGTGGCTGTCACCCGGCGACAATGACGGTAGGAGGCTGTCACCCGGCGACAATGACGGTAGGTGGCTGTCACCCGGCGACAATGACGGTAGGAGGCTGTCACCCGGCGATAATGACGGTAGGTGGCTATCACCCGGCGACAATGACGGTAGGTGGCTATCACCCGGCGACAATGACGGTAGGAGGCTGTCACCCGGCGCAGCATCACAAACTACAGTCACCGACGCACTCCACCCACTACTTACTGTCAACTCCACAGTTTACATGTTTTCACGGTAAAGCCATATTTCATCGACATTCCTCCCACTCAAACATTCAAACACTCAAAAAGCAACCCAAATACCTCACTTGACTGCATTAAGCATGTTTACTTTGCCCATATACAATCATTTCATAACTCATATCCAATCATATACAACGTGGGAAATGACTAGCTGCTACCTATCGGCGACTGAAAATACATGATGATACATCATACATATACATGATGAAAATACATGATACATGAGCAGCATGCAAATTGTGTATCCAGAGTCCAGATTTCTAAGCGTGATAAAGTTCATTCGTAGAACCCCTGTGAAAACAAACATACGCATTTTGCACGTACTGATTTCAGCAAGCTGCCCTCGTACAAACGCGCGTCCCTAGGACCTTGCTCGTAGCCGACTGATTGCGAATTGCCAGCTTAAGCTAGCAGACTGTATTAATAGCAATTAGCAATCAAAACTGTATGTATATGGGGGTGTAGATAGTGGATCCGCGCTGCACGCGCTCCTCATGCATCCAGGCCGTTAAGTTGAGGCATGAGTGGGGAGGCCGCTTCATGAGGTCTATCCGCTCTCAAAATTATGTATTTGTTTATTTAGCTGATAATCACCCACGGGCAATTCCCAGTAACGGGTGTTCCCAGTAACATGGCCCATGGGGCTGCTCCAATATACACCGCTCCCCCGACACGTGCCTCCGCTGAGAGCACCCGGACACAAAATAGTTGCACGTGCTTCTCGCGAGTGCCACTTTTACCGATTTTGACAATGCCACCATCGGATTCCTCGCACAATTTTGCATCGGAATGTGCAAACTTTAGAAATGGCTATTTTTTAAAAGTTGTTTTATATAAAACAGTCGTCAATGTACCCACCCAGCAGCAACAATGTGCATGGACTTCAAAAATGGATTTCGGGATCCCATATCAAAGATCAGAGGCCTCTTGCACCAAAAATAACCACCTGGCGAGAACAAATATTTAAGCACCTAAGCATTTAAGCATATACGCACCTGGATACATTTTCAGGGTGGTTATTTTCTTAGGAAGTTGGCGCAAGAGAATGGTTATTTTTCGTTTTCGCCAGGTGGTTATTTTTGGTGCAAGAAGCCTCCGAGTCCAAGGGTCTGTGAGATAGTCGAACCATGTTGAATGTCTATTGCGTAATCCTGCGTGATCCGAGATCGGTGGCTAAACATCAACGTTATATAACAGGGAGCCAGATCCAATGCGACTGCATTCCGTTGTGATGATACATGATCAGCAGGCAAATTGTGTATCCAGAGTCCAGATTTCTAAGCGTGATAAAGTTCATTCTGTTGGATCTCAGATCCGTCATTGGGTTTTATCGAGATATAGATCCAATATTTGTTTCTTGAATGCATGAAGATGTCGAGTCGAGATATAGATCCAATATTTGTTTCTTGAATGCATGAACATGCATACTAAACAGTATACAATACTAAAATGGCCTTAATTCTACGTCTATTTGCTGGAGGTTGGCTGTCTGTTTTATCTATAAGTGAACTGCCAATTGTTAAATTTCCTATTGGTTCTTCTCTACAGATTTGTGCTGTGTTCTAAGTTACGGTCGGAAACAGTCCGCAAAATAGACGCGTTGCTTGAGTTTCTGAATTTTTCGATAAAATATATCTACTTCACAAAAATCGCTGGTTTCTCGTAACCCACCGCAGTTTCACGATGGCTATAAAATACACGCGAACACTGTAATGGTTACGGCTCAACTTACCCTGGTTACGGCTAGTTTGCGGCGGAATCTGCGTATGACGCAAATATAACCTCAGTGGATATGACGTCATAATGCCGCTGAAGTTTTGTAGGCCCGAAACAGAATCTTAATTTTGGTTCTGTGTCGGAATAACTTAGCGTAGCGAGGAAATTATTTCACTGCGACCCATTTTTCGATCTGCTCTACAATTCTGCTATCTCAGTTCAAAACACCATGTTAAAGGTGAACTATTCCGTTTAAGTGAGCTATTTCTCATCTGTTATTACACGAAATATAGTTATTTTTACAGCCCTCATTTGACTTGTTCGACGGCAAATACAATTGGTGAATGTGAAAACCGTTTCCAGTACGATTGTCACTGCACGCAGGACTTTCCCACCGTGTGACTCAGCGACCAGGCTGATGACATGACGTATGACGCGTGCTGACGGCTGACGACCTGTGATGATGTACGATGATGTACAATGATGCGACCAATCTGATGACATGACATATGACGCGTGCTGACGGCTGACGACCTGTGATGATGTACGATGATGTACAATGATGCGACCAGTCTGATGACATGACATATGACGCGTGCTGACGGCTGACGACCTGTGGTGACGTACGATGTGATGTGTGATTGCCGTGATGAATAGTGACGTTTGTGGATGTGAATGACGTGTGATAACTTGTGGCGACTTATCATTACTCGGGGTGAGTAAGGTGACGTACGATGATGTGCGATTGCCGTGATGAATGGTGACGTTTGTGAATGTTAATGACGTGTGATAACTTGTGGCGACTTATCATTACTCGGGGTGGCGTGGGAGGACGTACGAACACGCATGCTGACGTGGCTCCACGCCGTACGTTTCCAGCCGAATACCGTCTCAGCCGCACGGAGGAACCCTTCCAGGAGCTGAATAAGAAGTCGTCCAGTCTGAAACGCATTCTCAGCCGGATTCCGGACGAAATCACCGACCGGAAAACATTCCTCGAGACCATCAAGTCAGTTGACGATGGGCTTCGCGTCTGGCGTCGGTCGCGCCGTGTCGGGACATGCCACGGTTTTGGGGTCACGGTTCTCATGTCGCGTGTAAAAATTGTGTTTTATTTAGCCAATGTATGGCGATCGTGCATTGTATAGCTCATGTATAGCGAACATTGCCATTTCTTTAATTCATTTATAGAAATGTAGCGATGCTGCTTTCATTTCAACAATTTATCTCCGTACATAGTTAGGAAAAAAATTATTTCTATTATTCTTGAAATTTATAATCGCAATATTATGCCCGCTTCTCTCAAAAGCACGTGAAATACCCAACACGCAACGTACCGTATCAGAGAGGGTCATTAACTGCCATTCACTGATTTCGCCCAGCCTCCGCCGTCACTGTACTAATGAATGTCACGACTGGCCGATGTCACGACTGGTGTCACGACTGGTGTCACGACTGGTGTCACGACTGGTGTCACGACTGGCCGATGGCGTCACGGTAGATGGCCTATTCAGGCCGTGCCGTGTGTCGGCCACGCGACGACATCAGTGTGCCAGAATCCATAGTCTGGAAGTGGGAAATGTTACGGTTAAACAACTCGAAAGCTGACTCAACAATTCGGATTTATTTTCATTCATTTGCATGCTGTACTGACCATGCAGTTGGTGAAATTTTATCGGCTCAACTAATCGCACTAGATAAGTAACCGAAGGTTTATGGAATGCAATTCGTCAGCAGAAGAAGCCACTGTGTTATAAGTGATGGTCGTTTTTATCAGCATGTTTCCTTAATCTATAATGTTGCGAATGTCAATGGCTGTTTTATCTCGCATACCTATTTGCAACAATCGTGAATTGTTTACTCATTCATAAGGATGAGGATGTAACATCCTAATGGCGGATGACATCCATCACAGGGATCGCCTTTCTGATCCGGGGCCCTCCTGTCCAGCTGTTCATACTCTCCTGATCTCCTGATCTGCTGATCTGCTGATCGCGCTGCTGACGCCGGGGGTCAGCAGTCTGTCAGGCGCGGCACAGCGGGTCCGTCAGACTCTCAGTAGTCAGAACAATGCACAGTACTCCCCCAGCCGCGGTGCGTCAGCGAGATTACGGCCGCCGACGGACCGCGCTATCTTATCCTGTCAGTGTGACGACCCACGGCCGCCTCCGGGGCTGTGACGGCCGGGGCTGTGATGGCCGGGGCTGTGATGGTCGCGGCCGGGGCTGTGACGACCGGGGCTGTGACAGCCGCGGCCGCCACCGTTATCGTACGGGCCGCGGGCCCAGTGGGCCGACACTGATCTGCCGGCCGGGGTCGCCGGGAGACGCTCCCGTCCAACACGGCATGGGTGACATATACCGATACATGGGACACACCGATAGATATTCAACTGGTACCGCGGTATGGGCGCCACATAACCAGGCAGTTGCGGCGCCCTTAAACCCCAATCATCATCATCATCATCATCATCATCATCATCATCATCATCATCATCATCATCATCATCATCATCATCATCATCATCATCATCATCATCATCATCATCATCATCATCATCATCATCATCATCATCATCATCATCATCATCATCATCATCATCATCATCATCATCATCATCATCATCATCATCATCATCATCATCATCATCATCATCATCATCATCATCATCATCATCATCATCATCATCATCATCATCATCATCACTATCACTATCACTATCACTATCACTATCACTATCACTATCACTATCACTATCACTATCACTATCACTATCACTATCACTATCACTATCACTATCACTATCACTATCACTATCACTATCACTATCACTATCACTATCACTATCACTATCACTATCACTATCACTATCACTATCACTATCACTATCACTATCACTATCACTATCAGTAAGGAGCCGTAGTTGGCGATGAACGAGCGAGCGCGAAGAAAATGTATGGCGAATTTCAACTCCATCGGGTAAGTAGTTTCTGAGATACACAAAGGGTGCGCACGTGCAGAGGCACCCCACCCATGACTTGTGGAAAAGTGGCGGCTGAGAGGTCCCTAACCGCACACAAAATTTTAACAAAATCGTCTCAGCCGTTCGTGAGATATGGAATAGGGGTGTGCACGTGCGCACGTGCTGAGCCACCCTATCCCTCCCTGACTTGTGGGAAGGCGGCGGCTGAGGGGACCCTAACCACACACCAAATTCGAACACAATCGGCTCAGCCGTTCCCGAGATATCGAATAGGGTGTGCACGTGCGCACGTGCAAAGGCACCCCACCCCTGACTTGGGGGGGGGGGGGAGAGAGGGGAGTGGTGACTGAGGGGTCCCTAACCAGTAACCACACACCAAATTTGAACACAATCGGCTCAGCCGTTGCAGAGTTTTTGAGAGAAAACACTTTTCAACACCCATCACGCGGCACGCGGCACGCGCCACGCGCAGTGGTAGTCACCCACATGAGTCAGCACCGGTCTCAAACAGGGTAGGTTGGATGGGGCTACTCAGCAAAGAATTCCGCTTGTCAATCGGACGTGTGGTTGCAGATATATGAGCTTCTCAAAAGCGTCGCCACGGGTCGGGCCGGGCCGGGCCGCTCATAATCAGATTTTTCCCATATACCACGGAAGGACGAGCGAGCGCATCATCATCATCATCATCATCATCATCATCATCATCATCATCATCATCATCATCATCATCATCATCATCATCATCATCATCATCATCATCATCATCATCATCATCATCATCACCATCATCATCATCATCATCATCATCATCATCGTCGTCATCGTCACAACTGTTACCGTGAGAGTCCTCTACACAAATTAAACACTAGCATCGATCCTAGATATCCACATGTAGGCTGTTCAAGCCAGGAACGGGATCTGCATTCTGCTGTGTGCAATGTCATGGTTTCATTTCACCCAGCAGCTGTTCCGCTGTCGCCTGCCTGCCGGCCGTATCTCGGTGACTGTTGCGATTGCTCCGGCTTCTGGCCCGGTGGAAAGCGATAGTGGTGTGTGACACGGCGCAGTGACAGTGCTCACAATACCCGGTGCCGGCGGCGGCGGCGGCGGCGGCGGCGGCGGGGAAACTGGATCTGTTGCGACGCCTCTCTCCCAGAGTGACATGCTCACGGTCACGAGCGGTGACTCGGCGCTATTGCCGGCGCTGGCGGCTCCGGTTACTTGGTCTGTGCGAACTCTGAGCTGTTGCTGTCGGCCCTGACGACACTTTGGCGGCTTCATTGTGGTAACCGGGCTTGACAGGATCACAGCCGCCGATCAATCTTATCGTATTGTACGGAGATTGTATTGTATCGAATCTATCGATCGATGAGAGCGAGATCGTATCGTTTTTGCATGTCTCCCGTCTCCGTTTATGTATTCCAGAATGAAGTGTAGAACTTGTAATTTGCAATTTATTTGTATAACAGTATATGTATGAAAATACCTGTCCGGTTGGACAAAGCCTTTAATTATGGCACCGTGAAGATTGTTGTACTGCTTTGTGTTCCGTATCCGACAGTCTGAGACGATCCGTATGTGCCGCGCTCGTCTGACACCTCCCCGTCCCGTCTGACGTCTCCCCGTCCCGTCTGCCACCTCCCCGTCCCGTGTGACACCTCCCTGTCCCGCCTGACATCTCCCCATCCCGTCTGACACCTCTCCGTCCCGTCTGACACCTTCCCGTCCCGTCTGTCACCTCCCCGTCCCGTCTGACACCTCCATGCCCCATCTGACACCCCCGTCCCGTCTGACGTCTCCCGTCCCGTCTGACACCTCCCCGTCCCGTCCGACGTCTCCCCGTCCCGTCTGACATCTCCCCGTCCCGTCTGAGACCTCCCTGTCCCGTCTGCCACCTCCCCGTCCCGTCTGACACCTCCCTGTCCCGCCTGACATCTCCCCATCCCGTCTGACACCTCCCTGTCCCGTCTGACATCTCCCCGTCCCGTCTGAGACCTCCCTGTCCCGTCTGGCACCTCCCCGTCCCGTCTGACACCTCCCTGTCCCGTCTCACACCTCTCCGTCCCGTCTCACACCTCTCCGTCCCGTCTGACGTCTCTCCGTCCCGTCTGAAGTCTCTCCGTCCCGTCCGACGTCTCCCCGTCCCGTCTGACGTCTCCCCGTCCCGTCTGACACCTCCCCGTCCCGTCTGACGTCTCCCCGTCCCGTCTGACACCTCCCCGTCCCGTCTGACATCTCCCCATCCCGTCTGACACCTCTCCGTCTCCGTCCCGTCTGACGTCTCTCCGTCCCGTCTGACGTCTCCCCGTCCCGTCTGGCACCTCCCCATCTCGTCTGACACCTCCCCGTCTCGTGTCTGACACCTCCCCGTCCCGTCTGACACTTCCCCGTCCTGCCTGACACCTCCCCGTCCTGCCTGACACCTCCCCGTCCCGTCTGACATCTCCCCGTCCCGTCTGACACCTCGTCCCGCCTGACACCTTCCCCGCCTGACACTTCCCCGTCCCGTCTGACGTCTCCCCGTCCTGTCTGCCACCTTCCCGTCCCGTCTGACACTTCCCCGTCCCGTCTCACATCTCCCTGTCCCGTCTGACACCTCCCTGTCCCGTCTGACACCTGCCCCTCCCGTCTGACACCTGCCCCTCCCGTCTGACACCTCCCCGTCCCATCTGACACCTGCCCCTCCCGTCTGACACCCCTTGTCCCGTATGACACCTGCCCCTCCCGTCTGACACATCCCCGTCCCGTATGACACCTGCCCCTCCCGTCTGACACCTCCCCGTCCCGTCTGACATCTCCCCATCCCGTCTGACACCTCGTCCCGCCTGACACCTTCCCCGCCTGACACTTCCCCGTCCCGTCTGACGTCTCCCCGTCCCGTATGACACTTCCCGTCCCGTCTGACACTTCCCCGTCCCGTCTCACATCTCCCTGTCCCGTCTGA
This sequence comes from Chirona hameri, assembly GCA_036785665.1. Classification (NCBI taxonomy): domain Eukaryota; kingdom Metazoa; phylum Arthropoda; class Thecostraca; order Balanomorpha; family Balanidae; genus Chirona; species Chirona hameri. The sequence continues at coordinate 68,361 of JAXIVJ010001206.1, forward strand.
CACCTCCCTGTCCCGTCTGACACCTCCCCGTCCCGTCTGACACCTCCCCGTCCCGTCTGACACCTCCCCGTCCCGTCTGACACCTCCCCGTCCCTTCTGACACCTCCCCGTCCCTTCTGACACCTCCCCGTCCCTTCTGACACCTCCTCGTCTGACATCTCCCCGTCCCGTCTGACACCTGCCCCTCCCGCCTAACACCTTCCCGTACCGCCTTACACCTCCCCCTCCCGTCTGACACCTTCCCGTCCCGTCTATTTTTTCTTCAGAGAAAACGTGTATTTTTAACCATAACAGACAATCATTCATACATTGCAACATTTAACATACCTACATTCAACATTTAACATCATACCACGATACAAGACTATCGTATGCGGCCCCCGCCCGCGCCGCCTCGCGCTTACTGCGGTTCATCCCCGCGAAGCGGCGCCCCCTCGCCACCGGCCGGGCGTGCGAGCCGTCGACCAGCTGGGTCGGCGACCCGCACGCCCGGCAATCTGCCATGGGCCGGTGCCGGGTTGGCCCGGGTGGGGAATGGGCGGGGCCTATCCTCCATGCAGGTGCTGTAGCAGGACCCCCCCCCCCCATTTATTGTGCACATTCTCGCTTATAGCATGACAACAATGCTGTAACGGTGCAGTATAGTAGCAGCAGGAACACATTCTCTCCGGCACACGCTCACGCTGTGCACACGCGACAGTTCAGTGACACGCTACGCATTATGTTTTCCGAGCATGACCCATAATCCCCTCCGAAGTACACGATGATTACAACATTCTGGCCCCACTTCACGGTCCAGCTCGTAAACGGCCTTAGAAAAGCAGGAAATTCCTCGTGTTGTCAAACACACCATGCCACTTTTTTCTTACTTTTTCTACCTTGCCATTTTTTTTTTGCTGTCAGAAATTCTGCTTGATAATGTTGTTTAATTATTCCCTTGAAGTATTCTAAACGTAACTGAGCTAATCTATCACTTTGCCCTAATTTGCATGTTCCTATATGTTGCTTAAGTAACAACATTATTAAGTTTACGACAGGAGGCGCACCCGGGATGCCGAGTAAGATATTTTCATGAGACATACAATATTCAGATAATTTAAGTGTGCTTTAATTTACTCATTAGCTCCCAGACGGGTTTCACCTCTTCGCAGTCGCAGAAGAAATGTTGCAAGGTATCGACAGAAAAACGATTGAGACACTGTGGGCTATCCGTAATGCCCCTGGTACATAGGAATTTTCTAGTGGGAATGTATCGGTGAACAATTCTGAAGTGAAGCGACTGAATCCTGGTAGAATTGGTGCATTTATACGGGACAAGATGTATGTTACGCCAGCTGTGAACGTTGACACCTTCTGCTGCCCATTTTATTTCGGCTGTGGGTTGATGTCCAACGACAAGTCGTTTATAATAATGTTGACTTTTTACATATTTCGAAGACATTCGGGTAGATTCGGTAACGGGGAAGAAAATGTCATCCCTATCTTCGCCTCCAACTGTACAGTTGGGACTTCTGTAAACCAACTCTTTCCAATTCCTGGGAATCGCACTCGTTAAGCTACGGATGGAGAGGAAATCGATTCTTAGGCGTGGGAATTTATGTATTATCTGGTGATAATCCATAATCCTGTCATTGTTCCCAACAATGTCGTCAATGATAACGATGCCGCATCTGTACATAGTCTTCATAAATGCGGGTTTCGCATTGAGTATAATTACATCGTTATGCCAGAGACTTTGCAATCCGACCTGGTAAGCGCTCCCGGTCCCGTCTGACACCTGCCCCTCCCGTCTGACATCTCCCCGTCCCGTCTGACACCTCTCTGTCCCGTCTGACGCCTCCCGTCCCGTCTGACCTCCCCGTATGACGTCACCCCGTCCCGTCTGACACCTGCCCCTCCCGTGTCTGACACCTCCCCGTCCCGTCTGACACCTCCCCGTCCCGTCTGATACCTCCCCGTCCCGTCTGACACCTCCCCGTCCCGTCTGACACCTCCCCGTCCCGTCTGACACCTCCCCGTCCCGTCTGACACCTCCCCGTCCCGTCTGACACCTCCCCCACCCGTCTGACGACACCTCCCCGTACCGTCTGACGACACCTCCCCGTACCGTCTGACGACACCTCCCCGTCCTGTCTGACACCTCCCCCACCCGTCTGACACCTCCCCGTCCCGTCTGACACCTCCCCACCCGTCTGACGACACCTCCCCGTACCGTCTGACGACACCTCCCCGTCCTGTCTGACACCTCCCCGTCCCGTCTGACACCTCCCCGTCCCGTCTGACACCTCCCTGTGCCGTCTGCGCCCTCAGGGAGATCGCCAGTGCCATTAAGAAGCTGCTGGACGCCGTGCAGGGCGTGTCTGCCTACATTCCCGGCTCTCACGGCAAACAGGCGCTCGATCACCGGCGCCGCGACTTCGTCAAGTACTCCAAGAAGTTCAGCAACACCCTCAAGGAGTATTTCAAGGAAGGACAGTGAGTATGACTCGGGGGTGACGTGGACTGCAGGGTCCTAGGATCGCCTTGGAGCTGGGGTGTGGACTGCAGGGTCCTTTGATTGCTTTGGAGCTGGGGTGTGGAGTGGCAAATTTTGGCAAAAAAAAAGTATAAAGAGGGGAAATTCAACCCAAAAAACATGTTCTAGGCTTTATCAATATCCAATTACCCAATCACCAGATCAGCATATTACCATTTGTCTGTCTTTCCCTCCATAGGCTGTCCCTACAATTACATCCATAAATCAGTATCAGGGTTTCAAATATCCAATATATTTAAAATAAGAAGTGCAAAAATTCACAGTAAAACTCTGGAAAAAGAGTGGACAAATAATATCCATAGGGTCATTTTCCACCCAAATTTGCCAATGCTAGGACACTGGCGTGGAGTTATTGTTGACCAGTGTGGGAGCCTGAGTGCAGTGGTCATACCATTCAGCCCGGGAAATGGTGGAATGGTAGACACACAAAATAATAATGGTGGCATTGCGGACTTGTGGACCCCTACATGAAATTGTGTGGTTAGATGATGCTTGGCGGAGAACATTCGTCACGACACAAGGCAGGACATCGCCAGGAGAGTGCGTGAGCTGGGTCCTACCACCATATTTCGGAATGTACGTCAAATCATAGCGGGCAAGAAGTCTGCCGACCGCATCGTGCCAGAGGCCACCCCTGACGAGCTAAACCAGTACTTTGTGGGCGTTGGTCCCCGGGTTGCGAGTGAGGTCCGGGCCAGGGGTGAGCCCCCCTCTCTCCCTGTCCGTCTACCTCGTGTCGGCACATGTGCCTTCAAACTACAGCCCATCTCTCTGTCCGCTCTCCGGTCCTTCCTCAACTCAATGAAAAATTCAGGGGCCTGTGGTGCTGACGGCATCTCTATTCAGGTAATAAAGCTTTGCTTTGCTGCTATCGGCTCCGTTTTACTCCATATCATCAATACTAGCCTATCTTCCGGCGAATACCCAGCGCCCTGGAAACATTCCATTATTCATCCAATACACAAAGCCGGCAGCCAGTCCGAAGCTTCCAATTTTCGCCCTATCTCCATTGTATCTGCCTTCCCAAAGCTCATTGAGCGTGGGAAGGTCTTGCAACGTCAGCTTTACTCATACATGTCGGATAACCACCTGTTCTCCTCATCCCAGCACGGGTTCCGCTCCCTGCTCTCTACTGAGACCGCCCTTCTGACTGTTTCTGATCACATCCTCTCGGCTATTGACCACCAGGAACTCACCCTTCTCTGTCTCCTCGATTTATCCAAGTGCTTCGATGTCATCGACCATTCTATGCTCCTCTCTAAACTACGTACATATAACATCGATCCCACCTGGTTTACATCATACCTCTGCGGTCACACTCAGTCTGTCTGTACGGCTGATGGGAGTGGGAACCTTCATTTCTCCAGGCCTCTCCCCAACTCTATCGGAGTTTTTCAAGGCTCGTCTCTTGGGCCTTTACTTTTTCAAATATTCGCTAACGATATGTGCCTGTTCGCGGGGGATGCTCATGTGGTCCAGTACGCTGATGACACTCAAATTTTGTTATCCGGCAAAAAACACCAACTCAATGATCTGGTCAGTAAATTGGAGGACACCCTGAGTGCACTTGATACCTGGTTTCACTCTCATGGTCTCAAAGTAAATACAAGCAAGACCGAATTAATAGCGTTCGGATCCCGCCAAAATTGTCGCGACCTTTACCCTGTTGCTGTTCAGTTCCGCGAAGACATAGTACAAGAGAGCCCATACGTCAAAAATTTAGGTGTTCTGTTTGATAAGCACTTCACATGGGACTCACACGTGTCTTCCCTGGTAAAAAATGTAGTGGTATCCTCATTGGGCTATCGCACGTGCGGCACAGCATCCCCCGCGAGCTGTTGCCACTTCTTGTAAATGCCTTGGTCGTTTCACACGTTCGGTACTGTTTAGCAGTATTTGGCAATGGCTCGCAGAGGAACATACAACGCCTTGACAAAATTCTAAATTTTGCCCTTCGTGTCATATCTGGCAAACGTAAATTTGATCACATCTCTGACGTGCGAGCTGAGCTTGGCTGGCCCACTGCCCAGCAGCTATACAGACATCACTCCCTAAATCTACTACACAAAATTCGAAACACCGGGGAACCACAGGCTCTTGCTTCCCAGCTTCATGTCAATTCTGATCTCCGCTCCCGCTCTACGCGACAGAACTCTGACCTGGCCCTTCCACGCGTGAGGACAGAGGCTGGCAAGCGCCGATTTCTATATCATGTTGTGCAAAATTACAATGAGCTGCCTTTAGCGACACGTCACTCAGCCATGCCCGCATTCAAAAGAGCGATACAGAACATGCCTCAACCAGAGTAGCCTGATGTATATAACGTAATGTGCGTGTGAGAGCATTGCAGTGTATGTGATGTAATGTGTATGTGAGAGTATTGAAGTATGTGCTGTATGGGAGTATGTGCTGTAGTGAAACTGTCTTCATTTTATATTAGGATGAGTGTACCATTCGTGTTGTCCATGCTTGTATGTGGCTCCGGAATAGCCCGCTTCGGCGTGGATGGGGTCCAACGTCAAATACAAATACAAATACAAATACAAACATGCTTAAACTAGTCGGCATTCTTCCGCTCCACCTACCAAGCGGGTTTCGAACATCAGCTGGAAGCGATTTGCTGCGGCTCTTCATCCCGCTCACCCGTCTGACCACCTCCCTTCTCCGATCCTCAGGGCCAGTGCCGTGTTCGTGTCGGCCACGTACCTGATCTACTACACTAACATGATCATGATCACCGTCAAGAGCAAGTGCGAGTAGAGCCGGCGTGTTCCGTCCGGCGGCCACCAGAGGCCGCCGTATGGTGGGGTCGCCGCTCCGCGCGTCTTCCCGGGCCCGCCGGTGGCCCAGTTGTTGATCCGTGCGGCTTCGCGGCGAATCGCGCCCGGGCAGTCGACCAGATTGTCGCCGTTATCCATGTTTGTGTCTGTTTGTATGTGTTTGTGTTTTTAGTTCCGCCGTCCGTCCGGAGCCGAGCGAATCCTTCGCTCGTCAGTGGCCGGCGACCGCCGCTTCACATATGAGATACTTAAATGATTTATTTTTTAACACGCGCAAGCGGCCAACATAAAGCCACGAGTAGCCTAGGATCAAGTGTTTTAGCTTTAAGGCCAATGTATGTACATAAAACGGCGCGCAATACACGCGGAGCCCGACCGCCGCTGTCTGCGTGGCGGCGGCTCACGGCGATATCACTTCTCAGAGGAACCCAGCACAGACCAACGAAGACCTCCCGCCCCGTCCCGCCGGTCGCTACTGCCCGGCAACGGCGGCCGGCGGCGGCTGAGGGGGCGTCACCAGCGCCTCGTGGAGCGCCTCCCGCTGCTGGTCGTTCAGCTTGCTGAGACACGCCGTGAACAGTTCAGAGTTGCCCTGCGGGGAGTGGAAGGGGAGATATGTCAGATGGGTGGACTCAGGGGAGGGTGTGATAGGGTAGAATAGGCCGTCAGACAGATGCTTCTCGGGGGTGTCGGCACAGGCGGGAGCGAGGCTCGACCTGCCCTCGGATTTGGCTAACGTCATCATTGACAAGGCGCCGAGTGACAGGAGAATAACAAAGCGCAATTTGGCCACACAACAGTACACGATACGGACAAAAACATATCCACAACACCGACCGCAGCATGCGCTCAGTCAACGCCTGCCTCGTCAGTTTTCCTCATTATGTCCAGCACACTTACGACGCACAAATAACTACAAAATGAGGCTTTGTCTTTTGTCCCGATCAGTTCCCATTTCGGAGTCGCTAGACAATGACCAAGCACGAGCAAACACGTGAAAACATACATGTTATAACCTCGCCTAAAAGGCCTCATTTTACTATTCGCATTGGGATCTCCGCACACCACCATACACTTCGCAAATTGGCCCAAGGCCGACGTTATCCAACATGGCAGTCATTCCTTCGCCTCCCGTGGGTGGTCATCACGAATCTGTCTAGCTAACTCCGCCTTACCTGGATCTGTTTGACAAGGTTGAGCAGCCGGACGCCGGTCGGGTCGCCGGCGGCCACGGCGATGCGGGCGAACGCCTCGGCGATGACGGCGATGATGCGCGGCAGGTTCATGTTGTTCGGCCCGAGCACCGCCGGCTGGTTCGCCTCCACCAGGTCGCAGAGGTAGTTGTAGACGAAGGGTACCTCGTCAGCGTCCTGCCACACCGGCAGCCTGCGGCGAGAGGTCAGGACGTCACGTCTGATCACCGTCTGTGAGGATCAGGCAGCGTCTTCGGATCAAACGATGGCGTTACACATAAACGCGCTCACCAGAGCCATCTTTCAATGGCTGTATGACCCTGCCACCCGAATACAAATAGTAAAGCGACATGTACTCGCTGCAGTGGACAACCGACAGCACAATGAACCCGAAAATATTCATATTAAAGAAGTACGCGAGTTCAGAATCAATAATATAGTCGCCTCAGTTCGTTTTACTATTTGGTCGTTCTTGATATCGCGTCAGGTTGTTCGTTTCGCTATTCGGTGGTTCTTTCCAAGAGATTTTGCCTCAAGTTGTCATGGAGGTCATGGGGGTCAAGTGCTACTCGATATAGCAGGACAGATACTTCACAACTAGTCGATAATGAAGGATGCAGGATGTAGAATGAGGCTGTGGCGCTAGTTATCTCACGCGCTGCAGAAGTCACTTTGCAGATTTAATGCGTATAGAACATGAGTGCTGCAGTTTTCATATTATCTTGAATATTTTTCAACACTTTTGAGAGACATGATAATAATCAGAATTGCTAACCTAACTCTAATAATGTCCAAAAAGATGATTTAGTAAATACAACACACGATAGGAAGCTTTCGGCTTGCGCCTTCATCGCCAAAACACATAGATTTAGACTGGCATTCGCAAAGTAGGCTGTGCATCACTCACCGTGTCGGCGATGTACTGGAGCATGGGCTGGAGGAAGTACTGTGAGTACTTGATGGAGGCGGGAGCATCACTCACGTGCCGGCGATGTACTGGAGCATGGGCTGGAGGAAGTACTGTGAGTACTTGATGGAGGCGGGAGCATCACTCACGTGTCGGCGATGTACTGGAGCATGGGCTGGAGGAAGTACTGTGAGTACTTGATGGAGGCGGGAGCATCACTCACGTGTCGGCGATGTACTGGAGCATGGGCTGGAGGAAGTACTGTGAGTACTTGATAGAGGCGGGAGCATCACTCACTGTGTCGGCGATGTACTGGAGCATGGGCTGAAGGAAGTACTGTGAGTACTTGATGGAGGCGGGAGCATCACTCACGTGCCGGCGATGTACTGGAGCATGGACTGGAGGAAGTACTATGAGTACTTGATAGAGGCGGGAGCATCACTCACCGTGTCGGCGATGTACTGGAGCATGGGCTGGAGGAAGTACTGTGAGTACTTGATGGAGGCGGGAGCATCACTCACGTGCCGGCGATGTACTGGAGCATGGGCTGGAGGAAGTACTGTGAGTACTTGATGGAGGCGGGAGCATCACTCACGTGTCGGCGATGTACTGGAGCATGGGCTGGAGGAAGTACTGTGAGTACTTGATAGAGGCGGGAGCATCACTCACCGTGTCGGCGATGTACTGGAGCATGGGCTGGAGGAAGTACTGTGAGTACTTGATGGAGGCGGGAGCATCACTCACGTGTCGGCGATGTACTGGAGCATGGGCTGGAGGAAGTACTGTGAGTACTTGATAGAGGCGGGAGCATCACTCACCGTGTCGGCGATGTACTGGAGCATGGGCTGGAGGAAGTACTGTGAGTACTTGATAGAGGCGGGAGCATCACTCACTGTGTCGGCGATGTACTGGAGCATGGGCTGAAGGAAGTACTGTGAGTACTTGATGGAGGCGGGAGCATCACTCACGTGCCGGCGATGTACTGGAGCATGGACTGGAGGAAGTACTATGAGTACTTGATAGAGGCGGGAGCATCACTCACGTGTCGGCGATGTACTGGAGCATGGGCTGGAGGAAGTACTATGAGTACTTGATAGAGACGGGAGCATCACTCACGTGTCGGCGATGTACTGGAGCATGGGCTGGAGGAAGTACTATGAGTACTCGATGGAGACGGGAGCATCACTCACGTGTCGGCGATGTACTGGAGCATGGGCTGGAGGAAGTAATATGAATACTTGATAGAGGCGGGAGCATCACTCACGTGTCGGCGATGTACTGGAGCATGGGCTGGAGGAAGTACTGTGAGTACTTGATGGAGGCGGGAGCATCACTCACGTGTCGGCGATGTACTGGAGCATGGGCTGGAGGAAGTACTGTGAGTACTTGATGGAGGCGGGAGCATCACTCACGTGTCGGCGATGTACTGGAGCATGGGCTGGAGGAAGTACTGTGAGTACTTGATGGAGGCGGGACTGCAGAACTCAATGACGTCATCCCAGATGCAGAGTGACCACTGGCGCTCCGTCCACGCCCGCTCCGGAGCCTGCAAGGACAGCGATACAATGATTGGACGAGGTGTGCAGCGGCACCGAGGTGTGCGGTATGGTGCATATCACACGACTAATACGCAAACGATAAGCAAATAACAAACAATAAGCACCTGTAAAGTGTAAATATGTAAGAGTGTGGGTATGCCAGTAGCACATTGAACTAAAGCACGCTTGGGAACAGCAAGCGCAAGACCGCAAAGGTTTACAACATGATGGCGTGGCGCAGACATACACCAACAAAGACCATGGATTGAAAGCATCGCAGGACGTCATCTACTACTAGCCATGAGTTTGACAAGCTGCGGCCGTCTGAACTCAGAACTCACCATGAGTTTGATGAGGTGCGGCCGTCAGAACTCACCATGAGCTTGACGAGGTGCGGCAAGATGGAGTCGAACAGCGGGAACAGCCGGTCTCTGTACACAGAGAAGAGCGAGTGGAGCACGTCGGCGATCCGGGAGATGATGAACGTGTACTCGTCGTCCTCATCAATCAGCTCCTCCTCCACCTCCTGAGCACGAGCGAGATCAGCCGGTGTGACGCAGATCACCTGAGGTCCGTCGGTCAGTGGCGCACTCAGGGCCGGGCAGGAGCGGCAACAGCTATCGTCTACACAGCCTGATCGCACATGACCGCCTATGGAGAGCACACATTCGTATATACTATGCCATGCACCCAAGAGGACCGGTGCGACGCCCAGCAAATTTGATTCCATTGCGTCCGAATCTATGGCCAATGCGTGCGTATCACCGGTAAGAGAGTTGCATCAGCTCGACTTACATAAACACACTGAGTACATAGCGAAATGACGGCGCGGCCTTGGCGCTGGCCATCCTCCACCGTCAGTGAGCGCACTATGAGCAGTACAGCACGATACGGCCCCACACACTGGCGGCACAACTGCGATCCACTCGCACTCACCTCGTCGTAGTCCTCGTCTCGCCTCTTCTCCTCCCGCTCTGTCGACTTCTCAGTGCTTCTCGAGCTGGTCGTTGAACTGGATTGTGTGTGTGTGTGTGTGCGCGTGCCCGCGCGCGTGTTTGTGTGTCGTTCCGCTGTCCGTCCGGAGCCGAGGGACTCCTTCGCTCGTCAGTGGCCCGCGACCGCCGATTCACATATGAAATGCTTAAAATTATTTATTTTTAACACGCGCCAGCGGCCAACGTAAAGCCACGAGTAGCCTAGGATCAAGTGTATTATTAGCTGTAAGGCCAATGTATGTACATAAAACGGCGCGCAACATACGCGGAGCCCGACCGCCGCTGTCTGCGTGGCGGCGGCCCACGGCGATATCACTTCTCAGAGGAACCCAGCACAGATCAACGAAGACCTCCCGCCCCGCCCCGTCCCGCCGGCGGCCGGTCGCTACTGGCCGGCAACGGCGGCCGGCGGCGGCTGAGGGGGCGTCACCAGCGCCTCGTGGAGCGCCTCCCGCTGCTGGTCGTTCAGCTGGCTGAGACACGCCGTGAACAGTTCAGAGTTGCCCTGCGGGGAGTGGAAGGGGAGATATGTCAGATGGGTGGACTCAGGGGAGGGTGTGATAGGGTAGAATAGGCCGTCAGACAGATGCTTCTCGGGGGTGTCGGCACAGGCGGGAGCGAGGCTCGACCTGCCCTCGGATTTGGCTAACGTCATCATTGACAAGGCGCCGAGTGACAGGAGAATAACAAAGCGCAGTTTGTCCACACAACAGTACACGATACGGACAAAAGCATATCCACAACACCGACCGCAGCATGCGCTCAGTCAACGCCTGCCTCGTCAGTTTTCCTCATTATGTCCAGCACACTTACGACGCACAAATAACTACAAAATGAGGCTTTGTCTTTTGTCCCGATCAGTTCCCAGTTCGGAGTCGTCGCTAGACAATGACCAATCACGAGCAAATACGTGACAACATACATGTCCAAAACCACCTCACCAAAAAGGCCTCATTTTACTATTCGTATTGGGATCTCCGCACACCACCATACACTTCGCAAATTGGCCCAAGGCCAAAATTATTCAGCATGGCAGTCATTCCTTCGCCTCCCGTGGGTGGTCATCACGAATCTGTCTAGCTAACTCCGCCTTACCTGGATCTGTTTGACAAGGTTGAGCAGCCGGACGCCGGTCGGGTCGCCGGCGGCCACGGCGATGCGGGCGAACGCCTCGGCGATGACGGCGATGATGCGCGGCAGGTTCATGTTGTTCGGCCCGAGCACCGCCGGCTGGTTCGCCTCCACCAGGTCGCAGAGGTAGTTGTAGACGAAGGGTACCTCGTCAGCGTCCTGCCACACCGGCAGCCTGCGGCGAGAGGTCAGGACGTCACGTCTGATCACCGTCTGTGAGGATCAGGCAGCGTCTTCGGATCAAACGATGGCATTACACATAAACGCGCTCACCAGAGCCATCTTTCAATGGCTGTATGACCCTGCTACCCGAATACAAATAGTAAAGCGACATATAATCGCTGCAGTGGACAACCGACAGCACAATGAACCCGAACATATTCATATTAAAGAAGTACGCGAGTTCAGAATCAATAATATAGTCGCCTTAGTTCGTTTTAATATTTGGTCGTTCTTGATATCGCGTCAGGTTGTTCGTTTCGCTATTCGGTGGTTCTTTCCAAGAGATTTTGCCTCAAGTTGTCATGGAGGTCATGGGGGTCAAGTGCTACTCGATATAGCAGGACAGATACTTCACAACTAGTCGATAATGAAGGATGCAGGATGTAGAATGAGGCTGTGGCGCTAGTTATCTCACGCGCTGCAGAAGTCACTTTGCAGATTTAATGCGTATAAAACATGAGTGCTGCAGTTTTCATATTATCTTGAATATTTTTCAACACTTTTGAGAGACATTATAATAATCAGAATTGCTAACCTAACTCTAATAATGTCCAAAAAGATGATTTAGTAAATACAACACACGATAGGAAGCTTTCGGCTTGCGCCTTCATCGCCAAAACACATGGATTTAGACTGGCATTCGCAAAGTAGGCTGTGCATCACTCACCGTGTCGGCGATGTACTGGAGCATGGGCTGGAGGAAGTACTGTGAGTACTTGATGGAGGCGGGAGCATCACTCACGTGCCGGCGATGTACTGGAGCATGGGCTGGAGGAAGTACTGTGAGTACTTGATAGAGGCGGGAGCATCACTCACCGTGTCGGCGATGTACTGGAGCATGGGCTGGAGGAAGTACTGTGAGTACTTGATGGAGGCGGGAGCATCACTCACGTGCCGGCGATGTACTGGAGCATGGACTGGAGGAAGTACTATGAGTACTTGATAGAGGCGGGAGCATCACTCACGTGTCGGCGATGTACTGGAGCATGGGCTGGAGGAAGTACTATGAGTACTTGATAGAGACGGGAGCATCACTCACGTGTCGGCGATGTACTGGAGCATGGGCTGGAGGAAGTACTATGAGTACTTGATGGAGACGGGAGCATCACTCACGTGTCGGCGATGTACTGGAGCATGGGCTGGAGGAAGTACTATGAGTACTTGATAGAGGCGGGAGCATCACTCACGTGTCGGCGATGTACTGGAGCATGGGCTGGAGGAAGTACTGTGAGTACTTGATGGAGGCGGGAGCATCACTCACGTGTCGGCGATGTACTGGAGCATGGGCTGGAGGAAGTACTGTGAGTACTTGATGGAGGCGAGAGCATCACTCACGTGTCGGCGATGTACTGGAGCATGGGCTGGAGGAAGTACTGTGAGTACTTGATGGAGGCGGGAGCATCACTCACGTGTCAGCGATGTACTGGAGCATGGGCTGGAGGAAGTACTGTGAGTACTTGATGGAGGCGGGACTGCAGAACTCAATGACGTCATCCCAGATGCAGAGTGACCACTGGCGCTCCGTCCATGCCCGCTCTGGAGCCTGCAAGGACAGCGATACAATGATTGGACGAGGTGTGCAGCGGCACCGAGGTGTGCGGTATGGTGCATATCACACGACTAATACGCAAACGATAAGCAAATAACAAACAATAAGCACCTGTAAAGCGTAAATATGTAAGAGTGTGGGTATGCCAGTAGCACATTGAACTAAAGAACAATTGGGAACAGCAAGCGCAAGACTGCAAAGGTTTACAACATGATGGCGTGGCGCAGACATACACCAACAAAGACCATGGCTTGAAAGCATCGCAGGGCATCTACTACTCACCATGAGTTTGACAAGCTGCGGCCGTCAGAACTCAGAACTCACCATGAGTTTGATGAGGTGCGGCCGTCAGAACTCACAATGAGCTTGACGAGCTGCGCCCGTCAGAACTCATGAGTTTGACGAGGTGCGGCAAGATGGAGTCGAACAGCGGGAACAGCCGGTCTCTGTACACAGAGAAGAGCGAGTGGAGCACGTCGGCGATCCGGGAGATGATGAACGTGTACTCGTCGTCCTCATCAATCAGCTCCTCCTCCACCTCCTGAGCACGAGAGAGATCAGCCGGTGTGACGCAGAGCACCTGAGGTCCGTCGGTCAGTGGCGCACTCAGGGCCGGGCAGGAGCGGCAACAGCTATCGTCTACACAGCCTGATCGCACATGACCGCCTATGGAGAGCACACATTCGTATATACTATGCCATGCACCCAAGAGGACCGGTGCGACGCCCAGCAAATTTGATTCCATTGCGTCCGAATCTATGGCCAATGCGTGCGCATCACCGGTAAGAGAGTTGCATCAGCTCGACTTACATAAACACACTGAGTACATAGCGAAATGACGGCGCGGCCTTGGCGCTGGCCATCCTCCACCGTGTCAGTGAGCGCACTATGAGCAGTACAGCACGATACGGCCCCACACACTGGCGGCACAACTGCGATCCACTCGAACTCACCTCGTCGTAGTCCTCGTCTCGCCTCTTCTCCTCCCGCTCTGTCGACTTCTCAGTGCTTCTCGAACTGGTCGTTGAACTGGATTGTGTTTGTGTGTGTGTGTGTGTGTGTGTGTGCGCGCGCGTGCCCGCGCGCGTGTTTGTGTGTCGTTCCGCTGTCCGTCCGGAGCCGAGGGACTCCTTCGCTCGTCAGTGGCCCGCGACCGCCGATTCACATATGAAATACTTAAAATTATTTATTTTTAACACGCGCCAGCGGCCAACGTAAAGCCACGAGTAGCCTAGGATCAAGTGTATTATTAGCTGTAAGGCCAATGTATGTACATAAAACGGCGCGCAACATACGCGGAGCCCGACCGCCGCTGTCTGCGTGGCGGCGGCCCACGGCGATATCACTTCTCAGAGGAACCCAGCACAGATCAACGAAGACCTCCCGCCCCGCCCCGTCCCGCCGGCGGCCGGTCGCTACTGGCCGGCAACGGCGGCCGGCGGCGGCTGAGGGGGCGTCACCAGCGCCTCGTGGAGCGCCTCCCGCTGCTGGTCGTTCAGCTGGCTGAGACACGCCGTGAACAGTTCAGAGTTGCCCTGCGGGGAGTGGAAGGGGAGATATGTCAGATGGGTGGACTCAGGGGAGGGTGTGATAGGGTAGAATAGGCCGTCAGACAGATGCTTCTCGGGGGTGTCGGCACAGGCGGGAGCGAGGCTCGACCTGCCCTCGGATTTGGCTAACGTCATCATTGACAAGGCGCCGAGTGACAGGAGAATAACAAAGCGCAGTTTGGCCACACAACAGTACACGATACGGACAAAAGCATATCCACAACACCGACCGCAGCATGCGCTCAGTCAACGCCTGCCTCGTCAGTTTTCCTCATTATGTCCAGCACACTTACGACGCACAAATAACTACAAAATGAGGCTTTGTCTTTTGTCCCGATCAGTTCCCAGTTCGTAGTCGTCGCTAGACAATGACCAATCACGAGCAAATACGTGACAACATACATGTCCAAAACCACCTCACCAAAAAGGCCTCATTTTACTATTCGTATTGGGATCTCCGCACACCACCATACACTTCGCAAATTGGCCCAAGGCCAAAATTATTCAGCATGGCAGTCATTCCTTCGCCTCCCGTGGGTGGTCATCATGAATCTGTCTAGCTAACTCCGCCTTACCTGGATCTGTTTGACAAGGTTGAGCAGCCGGACGCCGGTCGGGTCGCCGGCGGCCACGGCGATGCGGGCGAACGCCTCGGCGATGACGGCGATGATGCGCGGCAGGTTCATGTTGTTCGGCCCGAGCACCGCCGGCTGGTTCGCCTCCACCAGGTCGCAGAGGTAGTTGTAGACGAAGGGTACCTCGTCAGCGTCCTGCCACACCGGCAGCCTGCGGCGAGAGGTCAGGACGTCACGTCTGATCACCGTCTGTGAGGATCAGGCAGCGTCTTCGGATCAAACGATGGCGTTACACATAAACGCGCCCACCAGATCCATCTTTCAATGGCTGTATGACCATGCTACCCGAATACAAATAGTGAAGCGACATGTACTCGCTGCAGTGGACAACCGACAGCACAATGAACCCGAAAATATTCATATTAAAGAAGTACGCGAGTTCAGAATCAATAATATAGTCGCCTTAGTTCGTTTTAATATTTGGTCGTTCTTGATATCGCGTCAGGTTGTTCGTTTCGCTATTCGGTGGTTCTTTCCAAGAGATTTTGCCTCAAGTTGTCATGGAGGTCATGGGGGTCAAGTGCTACTCGATATAGCAGGACAGGTACTTCACAACTAGTCGATAATGAAGGATGCAGGATGTAGAATGAGGCTGTGGCGCTAGTTATCTCACGCGCTGCAGAAGTCACTTTGCAGATTTAATGCGTATAAAACATGAGTGCTGCAGTTTTCATATTATCTTGAATATTTTTCAACACTTTTGAGAGACATTATAATAATCAGAATTGCTAACCTAACTCTAATAATGTCCAAAAAGATGATTTAGTAAATACAACACACGATAGGAAGCTTTCGGCTTGCGCCTTCATCGCCAAAACACATGGATTTAGACTGGCATTCGCAAAGTAGGCTGTGCATCACTCACCGTGTCGGCGATGTACTGGAGCATGGGCTGGAGGAAGTACTGTGAGTACTTGATGGAGGCGGGAGCATCACTCACGTGCCGGCGATGTACTGGAGCATGGACTGGAGGAAGTACTATGAGTACTTGATAGAGGCGGGAGCATCACTCACCGTGTCGGCGATGTACTGGAGCATGGGCTGGAGGAAGTACTGTGAGTACTTGATGGAGGCGGGAGCATCACTCACGTGCCGGCGATGTACTGGAGCATGGACTGGAGGACGTACTATGAGTACTTGATAGAGGCGGGAGCATCACTCACGTGTCGGCGATGTACTGGAGCATGGGCTGGAGGAAGTACTATGAGTACTTGATAGAGACGGGAGCATCACTCACGTGTCGGCGATGTACTGGAGCATGGGCTGGAGGAAGTACTATGAGTACTTGATGGAGACGGGAGCATCACTCACGTGTCGGCGATGTACTGGAGCATGGGCTGGAGGAAGTACTATGAGTACTTGATAGAGGCGGGAGCATCACTCACGTGTCGGCGATGTACTGGAGCATGGGCTGGAGGAAGTACTGTGAGTACTTGATGGAGGCGGGAGCATCACTCACGTGTCGGCGATGTACTGGAGCATGGGCTGGAGGAAGTACTGTGAGTACTTGATGGAGGCGGGAGCATCACTCACGTGTCGGCGATGTACTGGAACATGGGCTGGAGGAAGTACTGTGAGTACTTGATGGAGGCGGGAGCATCACTCACGTGTCAGCGATGTACTGGAGCATGGGCTGGAGGAAGTACTGTGAGTACTTGATGGAGGCGGGAGCATCACTCACGTGTCGGCGATGTACTGGAGCATGGACTGGAGGAAGTACTGTGAGTACTTGATGGAGGCGAGAGCATCACTCACGTGTCGGCGATGTACTGGAGCATGGGCTGGAGGAAGTACTGTGAGTACTTGATGGAGGCGAGAGCATCACTCACGTGTCGGCGATGTACTGGAGCATGGGCTGGAGGAAGTACTGTGAGTACTTGATGGAGGCGGGAGCATCACTCACGTGTCAGCGATGTACTGGAGCATGGGCTGGAGGAAGTACTGTGAGTACTTGATGGAGGCGGGACTGCAGAACTCAATGACGTCATCCCAGATGCAGAGTGACCACTGGCGCTCCGTCCATGCCCGCTCCGGAGCCTGCAGAGACAGCGATACAATGATTGGACGTCAACAGCGGCACCGAGGTGTGCGGTATGGTGCATATCACACGACTAATACGCAAACGATAAGCAAATAACAAACAATAAGCACCTGTAAAGTGTAAATATGTAAGAGTGTGGGTATGCCAGTAGCACATTGAACTAAAGAACGATTGGGAACAGCAAGCGCAAGACTGCAAAGGTTTACAACATGATGGCGTGGCGCAGACATACACCAACAAAGACCATGGCTTGAAAGCATCGCAGGGCATCTACTACTCACCATGAGTTTGACAAGCTGCGGCCGTCAGAACTCAGAACTCACCATGAGTTTGATGAGGTGCGGCCGTCAGAACTCACAATGAGCTTGACGAGCTGCGCCCGTCAGAACTCATGAGTTTGACGAGGTGCGGCAAGATGGAGTCGAACAGCGGGAACAGCCGGTCTCTGTACACAGAGAAGAGCGAGTGGAGCACGTCGGCGATCCGGGAGATGATGAACGTGTACTCGTCGTCCTCATCAATCGGCTCCTCCTCCACCTCCTGAGCACGAGAGAGATCAGCCGGTGTGACGCAGAGCACCTGAGGTCCGTCGGTCAGTGGCGCACTCAGGGCCGGGCAGGAGCGGCAACAGCTATCGTCTACACAGCCTGATCGCACATGACCGCCTATGGAGAGCACACATTCGTATATACTATGCCATGCACCCAAGAGGACCGGTGCGACGCCCAGCAAATTTGATTCCATTGCGTCCGAATCTATGGCCAATGCGTGCGCATCACCGGTAAGAGAGTTGCATCAGCTCGACTTACATAAACACACTGAGTACATAGCGAAATGACGGCGCGGCCTTGGCGCTGGCCATCCTCCACCGTGTCAGTGAGCGCACTATGAGCAGTACAGCACGATACGGCCCCACACACTGGCGGCACAACTGCGATCCACTCGAACTCACCTCGTCGTAGTCCTCGTCTCGCCTCTTCTCCTCCCGCTCTGTCGACTTCTCAGTGCTTCTCGAACTGGTCGTTGAACTGGATTGTGTTTGTGTGTGTGTGTGTGTGTGTGTGTGTGTGTGTGTGTGTGTGTGTGTGCGCGCGCGCGCGCGCGTGCCCGCGCGCGTGCCCGCGCGCGTGCCCGCGCGCGTGTTTGTGTGTCGTTCCGCTGTCCGTCCGGAGCCGAGGGACTCCTTCGCTCGTCAGTGGCCCGCGACCGCCGATTCACATATGAAATACTTAAAATTATTTATTTTTAACACGCGCCAGCGGCCAACGTAAAGCCACGAGTAGCCTAGGATCAAGTGTATTATTAGCTGTAAGGCCAATGTATGTACATAAAACGGCGCGCAACATACGCGGAGCCCGACCGCCGCTGTCTGCGTGGCGGCGGCCCACGGCGATATCACTTCTCAGAGGAACCCAGCACAGATCAACGAAGACCTCCCGCCCCGCCCCGTCCCGCCGGCGGCCGGTCGCTACTGGCCGGCAACGGCGGCCGGCGGCGGCTGAGGGGGCGTCACCAGCGCCTCGTGGAGCGCCTCCCGCTGCTGGTCGTTCAGCTGGCTGAGACACGCCGTGAACAGTTCAGAGTTGCCCTGCGGGGAGTGGAAGGGGAGATATGTCAGATGGGTGGACTCAGGGGAGGGTGTGATAGGGTAGAATAGGCCGTCAGACAGATGCTTCTCGGGGGTGTCGGCACAGGCGGGAGCGAGGCTCGACCTGCCCTCGGATTTGGCTAACGTCATCATTGACAAGGCGCCGAGTGACAGGAGAATAACAAAGCGCAGTTTGTCCACACAACAGTACACGATACGGACAAAAGCATATCCACAACACCGACCGCAGCATGCGCTCAGTCAACGCCTGCCTCGTCAGTTTTCCTCATTATGTCCAGCACACTTACGACGCACAAATAACTACAAAATGAGGCTTTGTCTTTTGTCCCGATCAGTTCCCAGTTCGGAGTCGCTACTAACGATTTTTTTTCCTACTCCAAGAATCATAAACGTTGCGCAAATCTCAGATTTGAAATACTCGCGGATAATTCAAATACCACATATATCGCTTTAAGTAACGATGTCTTAATTTGCTGAGTGCTGGAAATTTTCCAGTTCTGCTTAACCTGCGCAGTGCCGGTACAAGGCGTCACCTTCTGTCGCCTTCGCCGGGACGAAAGTTTACATTTTTCATTGTGTGTGGGGGAATCGGAATATCTCGGTGCATGTGTTAATTTTTGAACGGATGATACCGGAACATATTTCTTCTAAAGGTGTTGGTGATTTTGGTTTGATAATCATAACCAGCAATTGGGCCCAATTCTTACGATGTTGATGTGAAACAGTGAGTTTAAAAGGCTTGCATCCGCATGACATGGGATAGGTTGGTTTGGATAAAATACAAATGTAGGCGGCAATGCAATGCGGGCAATTATTTAGAAAATAGTACAGGTCAACTCTACTTTTTGCTCATTTTGTGCATAAGTTCAGAACCAACTTGAAAAACGTTATTGTGAGGTTCTGAAGCAACATGTTGATGTCAACGTTATTGTTATAGGGTAAACTTATCATAACTGGACACACTCTAACTCATGACTTTTCCAGACTTTTAATACTATTATGAATTAAGGAGGTTAACTTTTGAGAGACTGATGTCAGATGTGATCCAATATTGTAATCAATGTTGGGTCATGAGTCATTAATGCATTGCGGTTTTACTATGGGATCCTTAAAAACATGCTTGAATTATGCCGTGGGATCCACTGGTATCATGGAACCAACGTTGTATTTTTGCCGTGGGATCCACTGAGATCATAGATCAAACATTGTATTTTTGCCGTGGGATCCACTGGGATCATAGATTCAACCTATATTTTTGCTGTGGGATCAACCGGATCATAGATCTCCACCATTGTATGTTTGCCGTGGGATCTACTGGGATCATAGATCCAACGATATATTTTTGCCGTGGGATCCACGGGACCATAGATCAAACATTGTATATTTTTGTTGTTGTGGGATCCTCTGGGATCATATATCCTTCCCTGGGATCATAGATCCTTCCCTGGGATCATATATCCTTCCCTGGGATCATAGATCCTTCCCTGGGATCATAGATCCTTCCCTGGCATCATAGATCCTTCCCTGGGATCATAGATCCTTCCCTGGGATCATAGATCCTTCCCTGGGATCATAGATCCTTCCCTGGTATCATAGATCCTTCCCTGGGATCATAGATCCTTCCCTGGGATCATAGATCCTTCCCCGGGATCATAGATCCTTCCCTGGGATCATAGATCCTTCCCTGGGATCATAGATCCTTCACTGGGATCATAGATCCTTCCCTGGGATCCATGCACATGTCTGGTCGCTAGACAATGACCAAGCACGAGCAAATACGTGACAACATACATGTTATAACCTCGCCAAAAAGGCCTCATTTTACTATTCGCATTGGGATCTCCGCACACCACCATACACTTCGCAAATTGGCCCAAGGCCGACGTTATCCAACATGGCAGTCATTCCTTCGCCTCCCGTGGGTGGTCATCATGAATCTGTCTAGCTAACTCCGCCTTACCTGGATCTGTTTGACAAGGTTGAGCAGCCGGACGCCGGTCGGGTCGCCGGCGGCCACGGCGATGCGGGCGAACGCCTCGGCGATGACGGCGATGATGCGCGGCAGGTTCATGTTGTTCGGCCCGAGCACCGCCGGCTGGTTCGCCTCCACCAGGTCGCAGAGGTAGTTGTAGACGAAGGGTACCTCGTCAGCGTCCTGCCACACCGGCAGCCTGCGGCGAGAGGTCAGGACGTCACGTCTGATCACCGTCTGTGAGGATCAGGCAGCGTCTTCGGATCAAACGATGGCGTTCCACATAAACGCGTCCACCAGAGCCATCTTTCAATGGCTGTATGACCATGCAACCCGAATACAAATAGTAAAGCGACACATACTCGCTGCAGTGGACAACAGTACTGGCAGCACAATGAACTCGAACATATTCACGTCGGCCGGTATTTTATAGGCTGTATGTTGTTCTCACCCGTCCGTGACACCATAAATACCGTCCACCGTTTGCGGCGGCGGCCGAGGTGTGCTCACCAGCTGAACCAGACGGGGATCACGTCGGCCACGTTGATGTCTGTCGCGTTGTATTTGAGGATCTTGGTGACTGCCGAGATGGCGTTCTCGGTGGGGCTGATCCACTCCGGGGAGCGGCTGTCGGGCCGCTGGATCGCCTCCACGAGCCGCGGGATTGCCTCGGCGCACACCTTGCTGTACTCGGGCCCGCCGCACTGGCCCAGCACGCCGCAGCCGTACGCCGCCGCCTGACACACCTCCGGCTGACTGGGGGCCGGGGAGGGGCGGAAATACGGGGGGGTCAGGTCAGCTGGTCAAGACTGACTGGGGGCCGGGGAGGGACGGAAATACGGGGGTCAGGTCAGCTGGTCAAGACTGACTGGGACGGAGAAGGTATAAGAATACATGGGGGTCAGGTGCTAATCGATATAGCAGGATACTTCACAAATAGTCGATAATGAAGGATGCAGGGTGTAGCATGAGGCTGTAGCGCCACAGCCTCATGCTACACCTCTCTACCTCTCTGTGCTACACCTCTGTAGCGCCTGTTTATCTGACGCGATGCGGAGTGCAGATCAAGTAACTTTGTAGATTTAATGCGTATAAAACGTGAGTGCTACAGTTGTCTTATTATATCAAGTGTCGCAAGATTGGAATCATGAACACACAACACACATGGATTTAGACTGGCATTCGCAAAGCAAGCGGTACATCACCCACGTGTCAGCGATGTACTGGAGCATGGGCTGGAGGAAGCACTGTGAGTACTTGATGGAGGCGGGAGCATCACTCACGTGTCGGCGATGTACTGGAGCATGGGCTGGAGGAAGTACTGTGAGTACTTGATAGAGGCGGGAGCATCACTCACGTGTCGGCGATGTACTGGAGCATGGGCTGAAGGAAGTACTGTGAGTACTTGATAGAGGCGGGAGCATCACTCACGTGTCGGCGATGTACTGGAGCATGGGCTGGAGGAAGTACTGTGAGTACTTGATAGAGGCGGGAGCATCACTCACGTGTCGGCGATGTACTGGAGCATGGGCTGGAGGAAGTACTGTGAGTACTTGATGGAGGCGGGAGCATCACTCACGTGTCGGCGATGCACTGGAGCATGGGCTGGAGGAAGTACTATGAGTACTTGATGGAGGCGGGAGCATCACTCACGTGTCGGCGATGTACTGGAGCATGGGCTGGAGGAAGTACTGTGAGTACTTGATGGAGGCGGGAGCATCACTCACGTGTCGGCGATGTACTGGAGCATGGGCTGAAGGAAGTACTGTGAGTACTTGATGGAGGCGGGAGCATCACTCACGTGTCGGCGATGTACTGAAGCATGGGCTGGAGGAAGTACTGTGAGTACTTGGTGGAGGCGGGAGCATCACTCACGTGTCGGCGATGTACTGGAGCATGGGCTGGAGGAAGTACTGTGAGTACTTGATGGAGGCGGGAGCATCACTCACGTGTCGGCGATGTACTGGAGCATGGGCTGGAGGAAGTACTATGAGTACTTGATGGAGGCGGGAGCATCACTCACGTGTCGGCGATGTACTGGAGCATGGGCTGGAGGAAGTACTGTGAGTACTTGATGGAGACGGGAGCATCACTCACGTGTCGGCGATGTACTGGAGCATGGGCTGGAGGAAGCACTATGAGTACTTGATGGAGGCGGGAGCATCACTCACGTGTCGGCGATGTACTGGAGCATGGGCTGGAGGAAGTACTATGAGTACTTGATGGAGGCGGGAGCATCACTCACGTGTCGGCGATGTACTGGAGCATGGGCTGGAGGAAGTACTGTGAGTACTTGATGGAAGCGGGAGCATCACTCACGTGTCGGCGATGTACTGGAGCATGGGCTGGAGGAAGTACTGTGAGTACTTGATGGAGACGGGAGCATCACTCACGTGTCGGCGATGTACTGGATAATGGGCTGGAGGAAGTACTATGAGTACTTGATGGAGGCGGGAGCATCACTCACGTGTCGGCGATGTACTGGAGCATGGGCTGGAGGAAGTACTGTGAGTACTTGATAGAGGCGGGAGCATCACTCACGTGTCGGCGATGTACTGGAGCATGGGCTGGAGGAAGTACTGAGTACTTGATAGAGGCGGGAGCATCACTCACGTGTCGGCGATGTACTGGAGCATGGGCTGGAGGAAGTACTGTGAGTACTTGATAGAGGCGGGAGCATCACTCACGTGTCGGCGATGTACTGGAGCATGGGCTGGAGGAAGTACTGTGAGTACTTGATGGAGGCGGGAGCATCACTCACGTGTCGGCGATGCACTGGAGCATGGGCTGGAGGAAGTACTATGAGTACTTGATGGAGGCGGGAGCATCACTCACGTGTCGGCGATGTACTGGAGCATGGGCTGGAGGAAGTACTGTGAGTACTTGATGGAAGCGGGAGCATCACTCACGTGTCGGCGATGTACTGGAGCATGGGCTGAAGGAAGTACTGTGAGTACTTGATGGAGGCGGGAGCATCACTCACGTGTCGGCGATGTACTGAAGCATGGGCTGGAAGAAGTATTGTGAGTACTTGGTGGAGGCGGGAGCATCACTCACGTGTCGGCGATGTACTGGAGCATGGGCTGGAGGAAGTACTGTGAGTACTTGATGGAGGCGGGAGCATCACTCACGTGTCGGCGATGTACTGGAGCATGGGCTGGAGGAAGTACTATGAGTACTTGATGGAGGCGGGAGCATCACTCACGTGTCGGCGATGTACTGGAGCATGGGCTGGAGGAAGTACTGTGAGTACTTGATGGAGGCGGGAGCATCACTCACGTGTCGGCGATGTACTGGAGCATGGGCTGAAGGAAGTACTGTGAGTACTTGATGGAGGCGGGAGCATCACTCACGTGTCGGCGATGTACTGGAGCATGGGCTGGAGGAAGTACTGTGAGTACTTGATGGAGGCGGGAGCATCACTCACGTGTCGGCGATGTACTGGAGCATGGGCTGGAGGAAGTACTGTGAGTGCTTGATGGAAACGGGAGCATCACTCACGTGTCGGCGATGTACTGGAGCATGGGCTGGAGGAAGTACTGTGAGTACTTGATGGAGACGAGAGCATCACTCACGTGTCGGCGATGTACTAGAGCATGGACTGGAGGAAGTACTGTGAGTACTTGATGGAGGCGGGAGCATCACTCACGTGTCGGCGATGTACTGGAGCATGGGCTGGAGGAAGTACTGTGAGTACTTGATGGAGGCGGGAGCATCACTCACGTGTCGGCGATGTACTGGAGCATGGGCTGGAGGAAGTACTGTGAGTACTTGATGGAGACGGGAGCATCACTCACGTGTCGGCGATGTACTGGAGCATGGGCTGGAGGAAGTACTATGAGTACTTGATGGAGGCGGGAGCATCACTCACGTGTCGGCGATGTACTGGAGCATGGGCTGGAGGAAGTACTATGAGTACTTGATGGAGGCGGGAGCATCACTCACGTGTCGGCGATGTACTGGAGCATGGGCTGGAGGAAGTACTGTGAGTACTTGATGGAGGCGGGAGCATCACTCACGTGTCGGCGATGTACTGGAGCATGGGCTGGAGGAAGCACTGTGAGTACTTGATGGAGACGGGAGCATCACTCACGTGTCGGCGATGTACTGGAGAATGGGCTGGAGGAAGTACTATGAGTACTTGATGGAGGCGGGAGCATCACTCACGTGTCGGCGATGTACTGGAGCATGGGCTGGAGGAAGTACTGTGAGTACTTGATGGAGGCGGGACTGCAGAACTCAATGACATCATCCCAGATGCAGAGTGACCACTGGCGCTCCGTCCACGCCCGCTCGGGAGCCTGCAGGGACAGACAGAGCGGGTGTCAACGGCGGCGCTAGCATGTGCAGCGCGGCGCAAGCTACACACGGCCAAAACGCATACAGTAAGGCCACTGAAGCATGTAAGAATGCAAGTGACATGAAAGCATGTGCAGTAGGGTCCGTCATTTTGCAACTTATGGTTCTTTTTCCACACACAAAAAAAAACTGCGCTTTAACTTAGCGCATACACGATTTATGAAATATTATTTTGGGTCTCTGCATTAATCAGGCAGATTGTGAAGTAAATAGTTTTCGCACATTTTTGTATAGCATTTTTCCTATACTCGCAGTGTCGTATTTGACCTAACAAATTTATTTCATCGCAGGAACGCATTTACTGGATGTGTTATTCAATACTTCCATTCACTGCTTTCAGCGCCATCGCGCCATCTATTGAGCGATATAGCAAACTTTGTTCTATAAGTGTTTTATCAGCTGCTGACCGCTACTGAGGTGCGGGAAATGAGCCAGCGTGAACCCATGGCAGTGTTCTGAAATTACTTTTTGAATACATGCAGAGGTAACAAAACTGCAACAACAACAAAAAAATGTGAAGAGGTAACAAAAATAAGAAAACCAAAATATATCTTAATTTTACTCACGTACTACACAAATATGAAATAAGTGATCACTGATCATCCAGAGGTGAAACTCCTCATCAAGATTGTAAGGAATATGACACATAAGTTGATACAATTCAATATTTTTTTTTTCAATGTTAGCATAACCACATACAAACTAGTTTCCTATTTACATTTTTCATTTTGAAATATACATTTCATAATATAACCAAGATATACACAATTCAGCAAGCATAGTGATCCAGTTCACAGTTCAACTCAAGATTGTAAGGAATATGACAAAGATGATATAATTAAATAGTTCTCTCACAGTTGTAAACACATTTCAGGCAGCATTGCATTACAAAGTAGGATGCAGAAGCATACCCATATTTATACATATAGCAACCGCACAAAGTTCATAAATGTGTTATGAGGTGATCTGAGAAAGACTAGTGAATTCCAAAATATCCATGAAAAAATATAGTTAAACTATTAGCCTCTCATGTGACAAAAACTGAAATTTAAAACTATTATTTCACTGAATTGATATAATTCAACTAATTATTGGTTAAGTGACGGGTTGTGCTCTAGCCTCTAGCATAACCCATCAAGTAAATAATTAGGGCAAAACAAACAAATATTGTGACAATACCGTCAACTGATGTAACCCTGGACAACCCTGGACATCCTAACCTCAGATTTTGCATGCTATCAAATGTAAGCAATACAGACTCAGTAAAACACTGTGCAGCTGTATTGTCTGCACTCTAGTCTGATAGCATGAAAAGTCTGAGGCTAGGATGTGTCCGAAGATTAGGCCTTTACCCTATAAGCATGATTGACAAATGCCCTTATATGTATTTCTATTGCCCTGGCTGCCTCAAAGACGCCGGATATTATTTTGTATAAACAGCGCCAGGTTAGCTGCATCCTTGCGGCAGCTAAATTATTGGCGCTCAATAATCCCCGCAAAAATTGTTACCTCCTCAGAAAACATCTAAACCTAAATCACTTTTCAAGACTATTCATTGGACATTTCAGAGGTTAAAGTGGTTTCGGCTGGTGAAAAAAAAAAACATTGAAGTTTTTGGTAATGACCTGTTTTTGTGTGATAAATAAGCAGATGGTCTTATAATAAAAACATGCCGGTATAATTTTTGTTACCTCCTCAGAATAACGATAGATTACAGAACAAATCTTCCAACTTGTAAAAACCAAAATAAGCCATGTAAATGATAACATTACTTGTAAATAATGCAAGTCGTTTGCAAAATAGTTTTTCAAGCCATTACAGTCTTCAAATATATTATTTCATGTCTGCAAAAATGTATAACAGCATGATAAGTATCACGGTGCACGAAGCAGGTCAAAATGGACCTATTGACATTATGCAAGGGAAAAAATCACCTAAAATACAGGAATGTATATTTTTCATCAAAAATGATACCAAAGCTTCTCAATAGACCATACAAGACTATGCCACGTTTTTGTGCAAATCTGACCGCTAATGAAAGAGTATATAAAACATGCCAGAAACATGCCAATAGTTACCTCTTTCTTACCTCCTCTCCTCACCAGTGCAGTGGCTCAGAAGCCAGCAGGTGAACAAAGCTATCAATTGATCAACTATGTTTCGACTGGAAATGTAGGTAGGTAATAGGTATGGAGGTATCTGATCAAACGTAAGGCATAACAATATCATCAAATCACCTGAAGGTGACGCAGATAATGAAACCCAAATACTGCACAACGCTCAATCGAATGGCAAAAAGGGAGGCGAATGGGAGACAACTATTTCAAATTAAGAGGTAACTATTGGGAGGTAACTATTTTGGTAAATGCATGCCCATCTGCATGTAATTTTCCCTATTTCAGAACACTGACCCATGGTAATGTTCTAACCAGAAATAATGTTGAACTAACCCAGCATTGACCTTGTTACGCCTTGTTGCACCCTGGTTGTACTACAACTTTGGCCACCCGTAGACCGCAAACACCAGGTACAGGAGATTCTGCGTCACGGGCAGCGGCTCTGCAGTCACCGGCTTCCGCAGCGCGCGCAGACAGGTATCCAGGACAGTCCAGCTTGTATGTTGGTGATCACGTCGGCTGAGGAGGGTCCGTCCAGCCTCTGGCACAGAGGAGAGTCCGTCCAGCCTCTCTGGTACATTGGAGGATCTGTTCAGCCTCTCCGGTATAGAGGAGTGTCCGTCCAGCCTCTCTGGTACAGAAAGGGGTCCGTCCAGCCTCTCTGGTACAGAGCAGGGTCCGTTCAGCTTCTCTCGTAGAGAGGAGTGTTCGTCCAGTCCCTCTGGTACAGAGGAGGGTCCATCCAGCCTCTCCAGTACCGAGGAGAGTCCTCCAGCCTCTCCGGGACAGAGGAGGGGTCCGTCCGGCCTCTCTCGCACAGAGGAGGGTATGTCCAGCCTCTGTGGCACAGCGGAGGGTCCGTCCAGCCTCCCCGGCACATAGCAGGGTCCGTCCAGCCTCTCTGGTACAGAGGAGGGCCGTCCAGCCTCTCTGGTACAGAGGAGGGCCGTCCAGCCTCTCTGGTACAGAGGAGGGCCGTCCATCCTCTCTGGTACATAGGAGGGTCATCCAGTCTCCCCGGCACACAGGAGGGTCCGTCCAGCCTCTCTGGTACAGAGGGGGGGGGGGGGCGTCCAGCCTCTCTGGTACAGAGGAGGGCCGTCCAGCCTCTCTGATACAGAGAAGGGTCCATCCAGCCTCTCTGGTACAGAGCAGGGTTCGTCCAGCTTCCCCGGCACAGAGGAGAGTCCCTCTAGTCATAGACGAGGACTCCTATCTGGTGTCAGTGTCATGAACCACAAGGGGAGTGGCTGAAGGACGCTCCAGAGGAGTGAGACAACAGCGGATAATACAAGGAACTGTGCAAGTTCGTATCGGCGCTGGAGGTCACAAATGACACCGCAGAGGGGGGGGGGGGGGGGGGGGGGGGGGGTGTCCAGCTGGTCCAAAAGTTTGCTGGTACGACCACGAAGGATGAGACCGACCTACAGTGGCTGCTGCAGAGCGTGAGGCACACAGGAGGAAGTTCCCGAAACTCACTAAAAGTACCATGAGCACACTGCAGTGCAAAGCGTCTCTGCGCGCTGCGCGGCCGCTGCGTGGTGGACGGCGTGCAGCCGGCGCTCGCTCAGCTCATCGCCGCCAGTATGTAGGTGGCTGAGGACGAGCGGGAGCGCCGAGGGACCGGCTTCGCCGCCTCCCACGACTCTGCCGACGTGTTCACCAACATACAAGCTGGACTGTCCTGGATACCTGTCTGCGCGCGCTGCGGAAGCCGATGACTGCAGCGCCGCTGCCCGTGACGCAGGATCTGCTGGACCTGGTGTTATACGGTGTACGGGTGGCCAAAGTTGTAGTACAACCAGGGTGCAACAAGGCGTAACAAGGTCAATGCTGGGTTAGTTCAACATTCTTTCTGGTTAGAACATTACCATGGGTTCACGCTGGCTCATTTCCCGCACCTCAGTAGCGGTCAGCAGCTGAGAAACCACTTATAGAACACAGTTTACTATAGCACTCAATAGATGGCGCTGAAAGCGGTGATTGTGGAAGTATTGAATAACACTTCCAGTAAATGCGTTACTGCGATGAAATACATTTGCCAGGTCAAATATGACACGGCGAGTATAGGAAAAATGCTATACAAAATTGTGCGAAAACTATTTACTTCACAATCTGCCTGATTAATGCAGAAACCCGAAATAATTTTTAATAAATCGTGTATGCGCTAAGTCAGAACTATAATCATGCCATGTTCTTTTTCACGTCGAGACGCATGGGAAAAGCTGCGAAACCTGGAAAAGGTCGAAAAAGTTGCAAAATGACGGACCCTAATGTGCAGTGATGCTATTTGGGGCTCAAGGGCGATGCAAACAACACTTGTAGTGAACGGGAGCAAAGAAACGGCGAACGCTGAGCTGAAGAGGTTGACAAACGCCTACACAATGGCGCGGATAATACATACAAGGTCGAAGACCGAACAATATATCAACCACGAGAAGGCATATGAAATATAATCAGCAGCAATGGCCATGAGTTTGATGAGGTGCGGCCGTCAGAACTCAGAGCTCACCATGAGTTTGACGAGGTGCGGCCGTCAGAACTCACCATGAGTTTGACGAGGTGCGGCACGATGGAGTCGAACAGCGGGAACAGCTGGTCTCTGTACACAGAGAAGAGCGAGTGGAGCACGTCGGCGATCCGGGAGATGATGAACGTGTACTCGTCGTCCTCGTCGATCAGCTCCTCCTCCACCTCCTGAGCACGGTGGAGAGAGAACCACAGGCACCGGTCAGAAGCGGCAGAGTCGCGGCCAGTCAGATATAACACGGTCAGACAAAGCACATCGGGGAATCCATCAGGCAGTCGCAGTCAGGGGCGGCCAGAAAGCCGCTCAGCTGTTGTTCACATAACCTCATCGTACACGGACAGACCACATACGGACACATATGAAGAGCACAAACCCGCATACTCTGTCATGCATCCAATGAGTGTGAAGCTCAGCAAATTTCACTCAATATCGACGGCATTGATGGGCAATTTATGCGGAGTCATCACCTGTCAGTAATGTCATGAGTTTCAACATGCCACCGTTCGTGTCATACGATAGTGAGTTTCAACATGCCGTTCGTGTCAGTACGATCGTGAGTTTCAACACGCCATTCGTGTCAGTACGATCGTGAGTTTCAACATGCCGCCGTTCGTGTCAGTACGATCGTGAGTTTCAACATGCCATTCGTGTCAGTACGATCGTGAGTTTCAACACGCCGCCGTTCGTGTCAGTACGATCATAAGTTTCAACATGCCGTTCATGTCATACGATCGTGAGTTTCAACATGCCGTTCATGTCAGTACGATCGTGAGTTTCAACACGCCGCTCGTGTCAGTACGATCGTGAGTTTCAACATGCCGATCGTGTCAGTACGATCGTGAGTTTCAACATGCCGATCGTGTCAGTACGATCGTGAGTTTCAACATGCCGCCGTTCGTGTCAGTACGATCGTGAGTTTCAACATGCCGTTCGTGTCAGTACGATCGTGAGTTTCAACATGCCGTTCGTGAGTTTCAACATGCCGTCGTTCGTGTCAGTACGATCGTGAGTTTCAACACGCCGCTCGTGTCAGTACGATCGTGAGTTTCAACATGCCGCCGTTCGTGTCAGTACGATCGTGAGTTTCAACATGCCGCCGTTCGTGTCAGTACGATCGTGAGTTTCAACACGCCATTCGTGTCAGTACGATCGTGAGTTTCAACATGCCGCCGTTCGTGTCAGCACGATCGTGAGTTTCAACACGCCGCCGTTCGTGTCAGTACGATCATAAGTTTCAACATGCCGTTCATGTCATACGATAGTGAGTTTCAACATGCCGTTCATGTCAGTACGATCGTGAGTTTCAACACGCCGCTCGTGTCAGTACGATCGTGAGTTTCAACATGCCGATCGTGTCAGTACGATCGTGAGTTTCAACATGCCGATCGTGTCAGTACGATCGTGAGTTTCAACATGCCGATCGTGTCAGTACGATCGTGAGTTTCAACATGCCGTTCGTGTCAGTACGATCGTGAGTTTAACATGCCGCTCGTGTCAGTACGATCATTAGTTTCAACATGCCATTCGTGTCAGTACGATCGTGAGTTTCAACATGCCGTCGTTCGTGTCAGTACGATCGTGAGTTTCAACATGCCGTTCGTGTCAGTACGATCGTGAGTTTCAACATGCCGTTCGTGTCAGTACGATCGTGAGTTTCAACATGCCGTTCGTGTCAGTACGATCGTGAGTTTCAACATGCCGTTCGTGTCAGTACGATCGTGAGTTTCAACATGCCGCCGTTCGTGTCAGTACGATCGTGAGTTTCAACATGCCGTTCGTGTCAGTACGATCGTGAGTTTCAACATGCCGTTCGTGTCAGTACGATCGTGAGTTTCAACATGCCGATCGTGTCAGTACGATCATGACCGACCCGTGGCCGTCGTTATGAACCCACCTCGTCGTAGTCCTCGTCTCGCCTCTTCTCCTCCCGCTCTGTCGACTTCTCAAAGTGCTTCTCGAACTGGTCGTTGAAGATTTTAAACAGCTCCGTCATTTGCTCGTCCGTCAGGCACGGACAGTTCAGCGTCTCTATGCACTGCAAAACGGGACAGGAAAGCGGTTAAAGACACGAATAAAACAGTTCACCATCTACATTGTAAGTGGTTTATGGCTCTTTTTATCATAATTGTTGATGGCTTGAAACACCACAATTTACAGCATAACATTGGAATGACAAATGAAATCACAAACGTCGTACCAACATATTCGCGGGGCTCTTTCCCATATATTCTGACTTTACTCTGTCTTGGCGGCGAGTGTCATCGCCCATCATACTGTCCGTTCATTCCCGGGGATTGCACCAAACACAGAGTCCTCCTAACCGAGGCAGCACAGAGTGCACTGCCAGAATGGACGCCGAGCCCGGCCGTATGTCCCTTCACGCGACTCGAACCTTGGCGAGGGACTGCATGTGCTCCGGAATGACTGTGACGGTGGGCTCAAACTTGAGCGCCTGCAGCAGCTCGGGGACAATGAAGGACCACATCTGCTGCACGTACTCGGTACCTGAAACGCACCAACACAGCAACGTGCAGAAAACACCGCCAACACTATGAATGCCATAATGTGTATGGCAAACTTACTGACCATGCAGTGATCATGTTAGCGTGCGCTCGCGCAAGTTAAGTTCGACTGAACAATGGACAGCAGCCGGTTATCAGTGGCTGATTATATCAGTGACAACAGTCAGTATGTTCAGTCAGTTCCAAGACCAGGATGACATTCACAAGAATCTCCTTGCACCAAGTCATCACATTCACCACCCCCCCCCCCCCCCCCACACGCCGTCGCCCATTCTGCGTACCTTTCGCTGCGCCGCTCTGCAGGAGGAAGGGCATGATCTCTGCGGCCGACACCCGCACGCCCTCGTGGAAGTAGAACTTGAGTAGCCGCGTCATCAGCTCGGCCACCTGCTGGGTGTACTCGGCAAACTCCTCGTCCAGTTCGCGGGCGTAGCAGACCAGCATGGCGCAGGCCGTGCTCTTGTCCTCCAGCACTGCCGGCAGGGGAGGGTGCCACGTCAGGTGGTGGGTCACATTAAATACCATCGCGTAGCAGACCAGCATGGCGCAGGCCGTGCTCTTGTCCTCCAGCACTGCCGGCGGGGGAGGGTGCCACGTCAGGTGGTGGGTCACATTAAATACCATCGCGTAGCAGACCAGCATGGCGCAGGCCGTGCTCTTGTCCTCCAGCACTGCCGGCGGGGGAGGGTGCTACGTCAGGTGGTGGGTCACATTAAATACCATCGCGTAGCAGACCAGCATGGCGCAGGCCGTGCTCTTGTCCTCCAGCACTGCCGGCGGGGGAGGGTGCCACGTCAGGTGGTGGGTCACATTAAATACCATCGCGTAGCAGACCAGCATGGCGCAGGCCGTGCTCTTGTCCTCCAGCACTGCCGGCGGGGGAGGGTGCCACGTCAGGTGGTGGGTCACATTAAATACCATCGCGTAGCAGACCAGCATGGCGCAGGCCGTGCTCTTGTCCTCCAGCACTGCCGGCGGGGGAGGGTGCCACGTCAGGTGGTGGGTCACATTAAATACCATCGCGTAGCAGACCAGCATGGCGCAGGCCGTGCTCTTGTCCTCCAGCACTGCCGGCGGGGGAGGATGCCACGTCAGGTGGTGGGTCGAAGGGGACGGGCAGGATCAGTGTTGGGCCCACTGAACTGAATAACAACTGGAAGGGACTAGGGTGCCTGAGCGTGGTTGCGGCCGGCCGCCATATTGCGGTGATTAACACGGTTGGCCGCCCATGTTAAGCGGGCACCCCGGCTGACATTTGACAATATATTGAGCGAACTACTAGTGGTAGCGCAATATGACTACCACTGCAACGTTCCAAATTGAATGCAGAATGATTATAGGTGTTCAGATTAATTTCGCGCGAAATAAAACTGAACACCTATAATCATTCTGCATTCAATTTGGAACGTTGCAGTGGTAGTCATATTGCGCTACTAATAGTAGTTCGCTCAATATATTGTCAAATGTCAGCCGGGGTACCCGCCTCCCTATCCTTTTAACCCGGCAGTCACTGGGGTATATTCTGTAACACGACTCACAGGTGGGTGGGGTGGGGTGGGGGGCTTTTTTAGCCCCCTGGTATCTTCAGAACCAATGATCGCAGCGGGACGCGCAAGGCGGCATTCGAAAGCGCTCAATGAGATAAGCCTAACACAAACTTTAAACAAAATCAAATTAAGGTCACATGTCAGGTCACGGTCAAGTCAAACGTCAAAATCGAGATATTTGAGTTTATGGACATCCATGGCCTTCGATTGCGCCTATAATCACCCACAGTGCTGTCAAAGGTATGATATATATCCCACATGAGCTAAAAAGTGAGATTGTTGGAAAAGATCAAGGTCAAGGTCAGGTCACAAAAGGTCACTACACACAAAATATCTACGAAAGTCATGCAGCACATGTTTTATGGATGCTTTTACGCGTAGAATTCGATAGTGGTAGTCATTTTATCACCTGACTTCATTTACGTGAAGTTAGTGTCAAGTTCAGGTCAAGTTCAGGTCAAGTTCAGGTCAAGTTCAGGTCACTGAAGGTCAAAATTTGAAATTGATAAATCGAAATGAAAAAAGCATGTTTCTATCAGTTTTATCTATAAAAAAAAACAGTGCTGGAATTTATTTGTCTGTATCTGGTCAATAAAAGCCAAAAAACGCAATTTCAAAATATGACGTCATGATTTACCCATACTTTATATGCCATGACAGTCAAAAAAGATGATATCATTTTGAAATTTGGTATGGTAGTTGCCCATATGTCGTTATCTGACATATATTCCGTTTTTTTTTCTCAATATCTTTGAAAAATGTGATTTTGTGAGCATTTTTTCAAAAAAGTTTTTTTTTTATTTTTGGGGTCAAAAACAAAACTTTTGGAAATTTCGAGATAGCTGGTTTGTAGTCCTGCAATGTTCTACCTTCTAGCATTTTTCGATTGCATTTTGCTTCAAATGCGGAATTTTTGTACGGCCTGGCAAAGTTTAACCGATTTTGGTGTCAAAATCGTGTTTAGTGACGTCACTAAATTCACTATATCTCGAAAAAATTCTGACGATTTTTTATATTTTTTCTCTCAAAAGGTGTAAAATGATGCCCGGATAGGTACTGTAAGTTTGGCGTTGATATCTGCATTAGTTGTTGAGATATTCCTAATATTCCTAAGGGGGGGGGGGGGGGGCTACGGCCGCAACCGCGCGGCCCGGGTCGCGATAAAAGGGGTGCCGCCCTCTGGTTGGGCCCCTCTGGGTGGTGGAAATTGACGTTGTCGCGGGGAACTAAGATGTTCGTAACAGATCACGGCTGCTCCAAAGAAATTTTGCGTAGATTACTCGTTACTCCACCTTGTTAGCTGTACCAACTCTGCGAGATCAGAGCACTTAACCCCAG
Source organism: Chirona hameri (assembly GCA_036785665.1). Classification (NCBI taxonomy): domain Eukaryota; kingdom Metazoa; phylum Arthropoda; class Thecostraca; order Balanomorpha; family Balanidae; genus Chirona; species Chirona hameri. Next base: position 103,432 of record JAXIVJ010001206.1, read on the forward strand.
GCACCCTACCCCCAAAAAAAAACATATCCGTTCCGCTACTCACCACCTCCTCACAACAACCTCACCCAACCACCTGACACCGAGGACACAATTCCAATCCACGCCCTACCACAGCAACGCCCCGGCGAGACCCACCTGACGTTCTGACGGCGAAGTTTTGGTTCTCGCCGAAGTTGTGCAGCTCCCACTCTTGGTCTCCGTTGAGAACCTCGCGGTCCTCGTCTGAGAGCAGCGCCCACTCGGGCTTGGCTGAGGCCATCTGCATGACGGGGCCCATCACGAGCGGCAGGTACACGGCGAACTGCTTACCTGGCGAGACGCGCACAAGGGGCAGGATTCAGCGAGTCGCACCCGCACAGCATAGGACACACGGACGCGGAGTCACGCCTGGGTGACTTGTCAGGAAGCCATACAGTGTACATCTCACAATGCGGTCACCAACATCCCTGGACAACACGGTACGCCGCGCAGGGGCTGACCTCTGAGAGGTTTGCTGCTCGCGCTAGTACAAACTCTGAGCTACAAACTCCTGAGGCTGCATCGAACTACCCATTATTAGGAAAGGTTATGCTGTAATTTTTCACTTTTGCTTTATCCAGATGATGATAATTGGAGCTTATGGGCGCAGCCACTGCTTTGATCACATTGCTTTTTATATCTGATGCAGGCGCTATCACACTGGTAGAAGGCAATAAGCTGTCACTATTGACCCAAAACTAAAGAAATCAACGACCAACGACGGGCACATCTGCAGTCAGACAATGCTCAATTTCCGATACACTGATGAAGGTCTGAGATCAGCCTTATAGCCCCATCTCAGAATGCTCGGCAGCAGCGACAGCAGCAGCTCACCCATGATGGTGCACATGCGTGCCCAGGCGGAGACCAGGTAGGGCACCTGCGGGTCGTCACTGGCGAACTCCTCGCCGCTCGTCTGAGCCTTCAGCAGCAGGTCCATCACACTGGCGGCGTCCGGCAGGAACTGGCCGAAAACGCAGAGCAAACACAAGTCAGACTTCAGATCACACTGGCGGCGTCCGGCAGGAACTGGCCGACACGACAGAGCAAATACAAGTCAGGCTTGAGATAGCAGTGGCTCACGGAAGAATAGTGGGAGTCTCCCCACAAACCGGCTGGTGGGGAATTCAAAAAAAGGTGATTGTGAAAGTTTCACAGAAATTTGCTTGTCTCCCAAATCCATACAGAGAACCGCCCTTCTACGACCACCTACTTCTACGAGTGTAGCATCATCTGCAAGGAATAACGTCTTCCAGATCGTCCACCCTTATAACAAAAACTCCTTCCTAAAGCCCTCCCCCTATTCTCACCCCTCACAGGTCTCACCCGTCTCCGTCCAGTACACCCTCATTTAGGGCCTCTAGACGTAACTCCCCCACAGAACACCGTGCCCCAGTTCGGTGACGTACCTTCTCCTTTCCGACGGCCAGACCGATCAGACTGACGCACTCGATAGCCTTGCCGCGCATCAGCCGCAGCTCCTGGGTGGTGGCGTTCTCGATGATGTACTTCAGACACGGCATGAACCTGCGTGACGGACAGCAGAGGCCAGCGGTTAGGGCTCTGGTGCAACCCTCAACGACTTCAACATGCAGTGTTGCATTGCTAGTTAGCATTGCAGAAGTCTTGCAGGCGCATTACATACAGAGGTAAACCATGCTAATTGATCAGCGATAATGGAAGATAATTCGACTGAAATGAGCAGATGCTAGACAAGTATAAAGCTGTCACATCCTACCCTTATCGTCCACAGGCGTTGGTTACCTGCTGTAGTAGGCGAGGAACTTTTCCTCCGCGGTGCCGGCGACGGAGGCGATGGCGGTGATGACGTTCTCCAGCACCATCTTGGTGCCCTTCTCCACCAGCTGTGCGCAACAGGCAGGTCAGACGGGTGACGGGTATTACAGGTCAGACGGGTGACGGGTATTACAGGTCAGACGGGTGACGGGTATTACAGGTCAGACGGGTGACGGGTATTACAGGTCAGACGGGTGACGGGTATTACAGGTCAGACGGGTGACGGGTATTACAGGTCAGACGGGTGACGGGTATTACAGGTCAGACGGGTGACGGGTATTACAGGTCAGACGGGTGACGGGTATTACAGGTCAGACGGGTGACGGGTATTACAGGTCAGACGGGTGACGGGTGTTACAGGTCAGACGGGTGACGGGTATTACAGGTCAGACGGGTGACGGGTATTACAGGTCAGACGGGTGACGGGTATTACAGGTCAGACGGGTGACGGGTATTACAGGTCAGACGGGTGACGGGTATTACAGGTCAGACGGGTGACGGGTATTACAGGTCAGACGGGTGACGGGTATTACAGGTCAGACGGGTGACGGGTATTACAGGTCAGACGGGTGACGGGTATTACAGGTCAGACGGGTGACGGGTATTACAGGTCAGACGGGTGACGGGTATTACAGGTCAGACGGGTGACGGGTATTACAGGTCAGACGGGCGACGGGTATTACACGTCAGACGGGCGACGGGTATTACAGGTCAGACGGGTGACGGGTATTACAGGTCAGACGGGTGACGTTTTTTTAAATAAATAAATTTAGTCAGTGTTTTTGAATGGATGGATGTCCGAGGTCAGGCCTGCGCTAAGCATGGCTTGTTGCGCAATCCCTGACCCCACCACCCGATCAAACAATTCCTGGCGTCCGGCAGAATTTAGAAGCGAAAGTTTAACGTGCCCGACATACCTGGCCACGGTCCGCCCCGCCCTCTGACGTCACCTGACCTTGAGTGCGACCGCTGCCACCGGCCGCAGGCTATCCCAGTCAGGGGCAAATAGCGTTCGCCGAAGCGACTCGAGCCCGAGCTGCCACTACCAGATGAGATCAGAAGCCCAGCGCTCTCCCAACTGAGCTACAGGGGCGGACATTCATAATGAGTAACATAATGAGGGTACGAGGGTACGGGTAATACCATTGACCTATATAAGTATCGACGAACTACTCTAGCTGTTGCGCCGCCCGGCAGCCGTTCCCGGTTGAAGCGACACTAGCGCCGCAGCCGAGAGGGCATGAGTTAGCGCGGCAATGCTTTTGCTATGGCGGATGGGCGATATTTGACCATAATCACTGTGAACGTTCAGGCTGAATATTTGTATTCCATGTTACTCATTATGAATGTCTCTACGTCCTCAAACTTTTTCCAGTGCGCTACCTCACGCGGTTTTTCAGTTACAGGCCGACAAATATCGCCCTTCCGCCATAGCAAAAGCATTGCCGCGCTAACTCAATCCCTTCTCCGCTGCGGCGCTAGTGTCGCCTAGCGGGAACGGCTGCCGGGCGCAGTGGTTCGTCTATACCTATATACGTCACTGGGTAATACACATCTGAAACAAGGCGGATAGCACAAAGTGCGCCAGGGGAGTGGACACAGACATCACAAATCGTGACACGCAGATATGCACGAGGTGCTGAAAATGTTTCACCATTGGTGCCACACACCGACTGGAGCTACGGACAGCGTAGTTCACCGATAAATATAGACGTTACATTTTAGCACCAGTACCAGTACAGTATCAGGCTGCATGGTTCATAACGTACATCTGCGGCAAACAGTCAGCTTTATTTCACATTGTGACTATTCTGGTGACTTCAACGTGCGACTACGCCATACAATTGATTGTTTAAGCGAAACGTTAATTATCCATTCAGCTGAAAGATAAGGCAAAAATGGCCCAGTTCACAGCAGCTAACCAGCGTGGTATCTTACCTCTTTCAGTTTGGCTTGCATAATTTGTTCGAGAATAGGGAAAATAGCATCTAGGTATGTTATGAGGATCGCCTTTGGACACTGTCCGCTGAAGTTGATCAGCGCCAGCGCTGAAACAAAGTCAAAACGCAGATAGTGAGTGGCGGAGGGACAAACGCTCGACTGCAAAGCACGCAAACAACATACTACACTGTTAGTAATACAATCCTGTGTTATTTTGATACACTCAAACGTTGATACCTGTGCGGAGATGGAGGCGAAAGTAGACTGTATTTACATGGGTAAAATGGTGGCCCCGGAAGAGCCGGGAACCCAGTTAACGCCCCGATGTGACCGATGTGACCGATGTGACCGATGTGACCGAGGTGATGAGATCGTGCGCCGGGCGCGGTGTCGCGACCATTCTGTGCCGGTATGTTGATGCTCGGCATGACTGACGGGTGGCGGGGAACAGGGGCCACGACAGGGGTGACGGGGAACAGGGGCCACCTGCTGCTCGACAGGGGTGGCGGAGAACAGGGGCCACCTGCTGCTCGACAGGGGTGGCGGGGAACAGGGGCCACCTGCTGCTCGACAGGGGTGACGGGGAACAGGGGCCACGGCAGGGGTGACGGGGAACAGGGGGCCACGACAGGGGTGACGGGGAACAGGGGCCACCTGCTGCTCGACACGGGTGGCGGGGAACAGGCCACGACAGGGGTGACGGGGAACAGGCCACGACAGGGGTGGCGGGGAACAGGGCCACGACAGGGGTGGCGGGGAACAGGGGCCACGGCAGGGGTGGCGGGGAACAGGGGCCACGGCAGGGGTGGCGGGGAACAGGGGCCACGACAGGGGTGGCGGGGAACAGGGGCCACCTGCTGCTCGACACGGGTGGCGGGGAACAGGGGCCACCTGCTGCTCGACAGGGGTGGCGGGGAACAGGGGCAACTTGCTGCTCGAGACTGATGGGACAGCCGCGCCGAACCGGCCGAGCGTCACCATTAGTCTCACGTATTACAGCCGGCCGGAGCGGTCGAGAGGGCTGCAGTGGCTGCCAGATCCCTCTACTCTCTCCACCCAATTGACACACACACACACACACACACACACACACACACACACACACACACACACACACACACACACACACACACACATACACATACACATACACACACACACACACACATACACATACGCACTCACGCACGCACTCACGCACGCACGCACGCACGCACGCACGCACGCACGCACGCACGCACGCACGCACGCACGCACGCACACGCACACGTACGCACGCGCGCGCCGACAGTGCCACCTAGGGTACGGTGGAGACACTACAGCATAATACGGGCGAAGCTCACTGCTCGTCATATGCCAGCCACGCCTTTCGTGTCACGTGGTCATCTACTCGCAAACCACAGCACCAGCATCAGGCCATCGTTGTCACTTCTGCCCACTGCGACGCCCCTCTCGAACGTGCCACGTACCGGCCTGTGCCTGTACGCGCGGCGTGGCCGAGTCCTCCAGGGCGCACAGCAGTCCCGGCACCACCTGCGCGTGGAACTTGCGCTGGAATGTCGGCCCAAAGTCCTCGGACATCTGGCCGAGGCAGGTGCAGGCGGCGTGGCGCACGCGTGGGTGCTGCAACGAGCCGGGGAGGGGGAGACATGGTCAGGCGCTGGTGGAGAACAGACAGGAGGCGGGGAGCGTCTCGCTGAGGTGCTTCGGGGGAAAGACTCATCTCTAATCCTAACAAGTCTGCAATACAAAACATTATTTTATTTTCTTCATTGCAATACATCAAATCATAATGGGCAAGACATGATCTCACCGGAAATAAATCCATTGTCTTTGTATTTGATGAATAATTCACCAGTTTCGTAAATGAATCTGAGTCGGACCTACATGGCCAATTAGCCTAAATTATCCGTATAGATGTAAGATCGAACATTGACTGAGGATTAACGACAGCATGTAGTGAGTTATATAGCGTTTAGCCGTAGTGAGTTGTGCTTAGGTTTCTGTCGGCGTGCTGGTGGCCACTGACCACGTCCTTGAGGAAGTTGACGACGCCAGAGATGATCTGGGGTAGCATCGGCTCCATCTGTTTGCGGCAGCCCTCGCCGATCGTGGAGACGGCAGACAGCGCCGCGTGCCTGGTAACGAGACAACACAACTCAGCGGTAGGAAACGCGAAACTCAACTCACTATGAGCCCGGAGTCTACATCCCTGTACAATGTTCACCGAGAAGCAATGGAAAGGCTCTTAAAAGGATAAAGTAAATATTACTTTCAAAGCCTTCAAGGTCTTAAAATGGACATTTACGAAACCAAAGCCGAACAAGCATTCAACTTGGGAAGATCGCTGGGAATCAGCCGTCAAACACAGGTGTGTCGTCCCACAGCCATTGAACCTCAGCAGCACGTGACCTGCCCAATGTTGGATTTTTCGTTTCATGACCTGGTCTCGGAGAGTAAAATCCATAGGTAGAGAGTACAATTTCCTTGTTAGGAAAATTCACATTTTCATTTTTGCAAAAAATATTTCACTTGGAAAGTGAAATTTTCTCATTTGTAATAGATATTAAATCCTTGAGTTAAATTTTATTTTAACTACAATATTGGTAAGATCAGGTGAAAAAAGAGTAAATTTCCAGATAAAAAAAATGAAGAGAGCGAACTTCTTTGGACCCAAAAAGTCCAGAAAATTACCAAAATTCCAACGCTGGACCTGCCCCCCCCCCCTTGAACGCGCTGGCTGACAACGTACCTGTGTTCTGCCCCCCCCCCCCCTGAACGCGCTGGCTGACAACGTACCTGTGTTCTGCCCCCCCCCCTGAACGCGCTGGCTGACAACGTACCTGTGTTCTGCCCCTCCCCCCCCCCCCCCTGAACGCGCTGGCTGACAACGTACCTGTGTTCTGCCCCCCCCCCCCCTGAACGCACTGGCTGACAACGTACCTGTGTTCTCCCCCCCCCTGAACGCGCTGGCTGACAACGTACCTGTGTTCTGCCCCCCCCCCCCCTGAACGCGCTGGCTGACAACGTACCTGTGTTCTGCCCCCCCCCCCCCTGAACGCACTGGCTGACAACGTACCTGTGTTCTGCCCCCCCCCCCCCTGAACGCGCTGGCTGACAACGTACCTGTGTTCTGCCCCTCCCCCCCCCTGAACGCGCTGGCTGACAACGTACCTGTGTTCTGCCCCCCCCCCCCCTGAACGCGCTGGCTGACAACGTACCTGTGTTCTGCCCCCCCCCCCCTGAACGCACTGGCTGACAACGTACCTGTGTTCTGCCCCCCCCCCCTGAACGCGCTGGCTGACAACGTACCTGTGTTCTGCCCCCCCCCCCCTGAACGCGCTGGCTGACAACGTACCTGTGTTCTGCCCCCCCCCCCCTGAACGCACTGGCTGACAACGTACCTGTGTTCTGCCCCCCCCCCCCCTGAACGCGCTGGCTGACAACGTACCTGTGTTCTGCCCCCCCCCTGAACGCGCTGGCTGACAACGTACCTGTGTTCTGCCCCCCCCCCCCCTGAACGCACTGGCTGACAACGTACCTGTGTTCTGCCCCCCCCCCCCCCCTGAACGCGCTGGCTGACAACGTACCTGTGTTCTGCCCCCCCCCCCCCCCTGAACGCACTGGCTGACAACGTACCTGTGTTCTGCCCCCCCCCCCCTGAACGCGCTGGCTGACAACGTACCTGTGTTCTGCCCCCCCCCCCCCCCCTGAACGCGCTGGCTGACAACGTACCTGTGTTTCCAGTCGGCGGAGACCAACAGCTGCTGAACATTGCTCAGGATCAGATTGGTCATCACCTTGCCGCCGAGGCCGAACGCCAGCCGATCCAGATCAGACTCGGCCACGATGTAGTTACTGAAACGGAACACCACACACTGAACATACTGAACACACTGAACAGGCACTGAACACACTGAACACATCGAACATGCGCTGAACACACTCTCCGCCACGATGTAGTTACTGAAACAAATCACCAGACAGAACACACTTGATACCCGAACAGGACTCGGCCACTATGTAGTTAAAGCAAAAGACCACCGGAGAACACAGTGAACACACCAAACGAATGGGTGATTCAGTATCTATGGCCTTGGGCGATTCCCGGCCCGATTCGGCCAAAATGTAGCTACTAGAACCGACCACCCGTCAGCGGACACAATGAATACAACGAACGGATGTGCGATGTGGTGCGAAATGTGATGCTGCGATGCGGAAAAACGAATTACGTCACCAAGGACACGAGGCAGTCATTAGACGGCACACACTTAACAGACAGGTCGTAAACAAAGCTTACAGCTGCAGCCGACATTGGAGCGAAGATCGCGCACCACCCATCTCCATTCACGATCATTAAACTCGCCGTTCATGTACCTTTCTGGCAATCCATGCGGCATGGATTATAAAAAGGCTACCATTAGCCAGAAGGCTAATGGTGGCCGTGTATTTAGATTGGCAGACGACCAGATTGCCGTGAAACATTCACACAGACAGACGACTGTCCTTGACGAATAATGTATTCCTATGAACAGCTGAAGGTCAGCTCTCATTTAAGGTTCGCACAGTAGCTTGGCGATCTGGTACTGGATAAACCTTATAGCGTGTTCCTTAGATAATTCGGAGACAAGTTCAAGATGGGCCAACAAGGTTCTCACACGAAATTATCGGCATATGTTGTACGTAAAGGTCTTGGAAATGTAGTATGTACGCTTATAATGCAAGACACTCGTCAGAAATACCAGCGATTGTGACATAAGCATAAAGTAAAGAACGGGTTCCCATCTTAATAATCAGCTTTACTTCAAACCATTATTACATTTTACGCCTATCGGTCGGGGGAAGCACATCATCCTGACACTCGACCTATCAGGGCCACGTCATGCCCACGGCACGCTACCTTCCTGTTATAATGGCCTCCACACCCGGACCCGGCGGCGGGCGGCGGTGAGCGGGCAGTGTCAGGCCGCCAGAGTGTCTCCTAGCACGGCTATCGTCACCCTCTTACGGGCCCGGGCACCGTCCGTAGTGAACGCGCCGGAATAGTCTACACGTGCCGGAACAGCGCCGGAACAGCGCCGTCATCATCGGCCGCCGTCATCAGGTGACGACCGGTGCCGTCCGGGGGTCGTCATTAGCACCGGCGGCCGCTGCCGTCAATCAACACCTCCCCGGCTCACCCCGCCCACTATACAGTCTGCCCCGGCTGCCGCGTCCCACATTCCACCTCTCAGTCGGCCGCGCTTCCACGGCACATTCCCCGCCCCGAGTGAGAACACCCGCCCGCTGCCCATCCACGCCCGTAACGTCACCGCGCCGCCGCGCTCTCCCGACCCATTCCCCGCCCCGAGTGAGAACACCCGCCCGCTGCCCATCCACGCCCGTAACGTCACCGCGCCGCCGCGCCGCCGCGCCGCCGCGCCGCCGCGCCGCCGCGCGGAGGTTGCCTGCTGTTCCACGCGACCCCGAGACGTCACAGCGTAGAGTGACAGCGCTGCGACGATGACGTCACGACACCAAAGTCGAGCGACGACACAGTGACACTGCACGGATGCCTGAGCGATGCGTCGCAGTCGCGCTGGGTCTAGTCCGTCCCCACCGGGCCGCAGACCCCCGGCAGAGGGAGACCGAGTACCTTCCCGAAACAGGCGCGACCCACGCCGCCGCCACTGATGCTGCTACGGCCACAGACGTGAAGTCATGGGAGCGATCCCGGCGGGCGGTACTCCGCGAACGCAACACGTCACGAACACGTCACGAGCAGCCCGGCGGCGGCGGGGCGATGACGACAGTTCTCCGGAGGGTGTTTATTTAGCTGGTTCATGATTCGATAACCGCACGTGCCCCCCCCCCCTACCCCTGCGCCACTGCGTCGGCGGCTGATACGTCACCACCTGACCACGTGGCGGTCGGAAGGCAGGACAGGTGTCAGACGGATCGCTCATGAATAAATCCCGTTTATCGGAACGGTCGGCACGGCACGATCGCGTGCAGACTGCAGAGTGCCCGCAGCCAGATAAAACTGGCAGCGCGGGAGGCCAATGTGACACGGCCGGCCCTCCCATGCAGCTGACGAGATAGGTCGCTACGCCCTTCCAGCTGTCGCTACAACTTGTCACACTATTCAAATAGTCGGTGACCGTTGACACAAAATGTCATCATTTTGTCAGAGCCGCGAAGTGCAATAAATTGTGTACTCCGCGAAAGAAAGAAAACCACCTGTTGCTAGTCCAACGATAACATTTGATATATCGAGTGCCGGTAACGGTACGATATTGTGATTCCTACGCGTCTAGTCAGCCGGGGCATTCCACGACAAATCGACCAAAAATAATTAAATTTGACACTCATATTTGGCAAATTCTGAAAAATGGTTTATAGGGTAATCGCGGGTGCTAAAGCCAGCTGTGACAATTGTTTTCTTCTTCAGATCAACGGTCCCTGAGATATAGCCTCGGGAATTTTTGAGAGGTCATGTTGTAAGGTCATCTTTGATCGCCTGTAGCTTGTCAATGAACAGCACGAACGTAATATAATCCCATATGGTTGAGCTCGCAATGATGCGAGGAAACTTTTGGCAATTTCGTTTTGTTTTGTTTAGTTTTTTGACCCGAGGCAAAGTTCTCCATGAAATGCCTTCATCTGTGGCACCATAAAATTTGCCTTTTTGTCTGAAGCCAAATCAGGCTTTATGAATATTAGTTTTAAAAAAATGTAAAAAAAAAACGTTTTGCCTATAAAGAGTACTCTTAAGCTTCGCAAAAACTTCAGTAGGCGGCGCTGCGAACATATATCTGTGTATCTTCGGACTGGGTAGATATATCGAGATGCAGTAGACGACAGTCGATAGCTCTAAGTATTCTGAGACGAAAATGTTTTTTTTTGTGGTCTGAGGTCAAGGTCAAGGCCATAATTAAGGTCAAATATTGACATTGCAACCTTAATATGACCTTGACCTTGGTAGATATCGAGATGCAGTAAACGACAGTGGATAGGTCTAAATATTCTGAGACGAAAATGTAAGAAAACTTTTGTGATCTGAGGTGAAGGTCAAGGTCGTATTTAAGGTCATATATTGCAGGTAGCGTTATGAACACATTTCTGTGTATCTCTAGCCTGGGTAGAGCTGATATCGAGATGCTGTAAATGACAGGTCTGATAGGATAGGTCTGAGTATTCTGAGACGAAAATTTAAAAATAGTTTTGTGATGAAGTCAAGGTATCTGAGACGAAAATGTAAGAAAACTTTTGTGATCTGAGGTGAAGGTCAAGGTCGTATTTAAGGTCATATATTGCAGGTAGCGTTATGAACACATTTATGTGTATCTCTAGCCTGGGTAGAGCTGATATCGAGATGCTGTAAATGACAGGTCTGATAGGATAGGTCTGAGTATTCTGAGACGAAAATTTAAAAATAGTTTTGTGATGAAGTCAAGGTCAATGTCATATTTAAGGTCAAATATTGACATTGCGACCTTAAATATGACCCTGATCACAAACGTATTTTATATTTTTGTCTCAGAATACTACCTATCCACTGTCGTTTACCGCATCTCGATATATCTACCCAGTCCGAAGATACACAGATGTGTTCGCTGCGCCGCCTACCGGAGTTTTTGCGAAGCTTAAAAGTACTCTTTATAGGCAAAACTTAAAAAAAGGATATTCATAAAGTCTGATTTGGCTTCAGACAAAAATGCACATTTTTGGTGCCACAGATAAAGGTATTTCATGGAAAACTAGGTCACCAGGCACGGAGTAAAAAAAAATCAAAAAAATCCGAAATTTCAAAAAGTTTCCTCGCATCAGTGCGAGCTCAACCATATGCAATTATATTACGTTCGTGCTGTTCGTTGACAAGCTACAGGCGATCAAAGATGGCCTTACGACATGACCTCTCAAAAATGCCCGAGGCTATAACTCGGTGACCGTTGATCTGAAAAATGTAAGATTGTCACAGCTGGCTTTAGCGCCCGAGATTACCCTATAACCCATTTTCAGAATTTTCACAAATATGAGGGTGTCGAGCCTTGGTCGATTTGTCGTGGAATGCCCCAGCTGTCAGATACGCGAGCTGCTCGCAAAATGCAAGGTGCAAAAAATATGCCAGTGAAGTCCGCACTACCACAATAAAAACAGCTGATGAAAACGAAATGAAGGAATAGACAGCGAATAATTACAATGCCAAATGGTCAGACATGATTTGATCTTCGCATCGGGTTAGACAATTTTTCGGGATTATCGCGTCTTGTCGGCTTCACAAGGGTCCCGGGCTCCTCCAGGTGCCCACATTCATCGTAATCTTCAGCAGCACACGGCCCTCATTCAGTCAGCACGTCCTCTCACTGGCTTGCCACTTCACCGTTCTTCCGATCTCCCACTATCCTTTCCGGATCTGCCCTACCTCATCATTGACGATTCTCCGCAGTCCTCACCTCCACCGCCCTCGTCAGCATCTCAGTCCTCAACTCCCGATGTCCTCATCCTCACCGGTCCCCACCAGTCCCCAGTACTCACCTTTCGCTGTCCTCGTCCGTGCTGTCGTCGGTGGTCGCCCAGTCGTCGCTCTCCTCGATCTCAGACATCATCTTCAGCATCTCGGGCACCAACACCTGTCAAGCAGACCGGCCTTCAGTCGACCGTCCCGTCCCCATGTACCACCTGTATCACGTGCGACCCTCCCCCAGCTCTGTGACGTCACACGAGTCCGGTATATCAGCTGACACCCCGGCAGACAGCTGAATAACAGCGCTACAGGTCCGGCGACGGCAGACAGCTGAATACCAAAGTTACAGGACATTGGTCCGGTGATGACGAACTGCATTCCGTTTTTGACGAGGCGAACGTGACGTACGTCGTAACGCACCCCCAAATAGAGCTCAGTGTGACGCGGCATTCCGCACTGAAGGTTCAGAGTTCAACCAGTTTCCAACCCAGGCTGTCCACGCGGAGTGCCAGAGTTATAACCTTTCGGCCATAATGCAACTACGATTCACGTTCTCGGGTGCAACTGATTCGGTCTACTTCCAATTTACAAGCGTCTATTGCGCCGTGGGATTTTTGCGCTTGTACTGGTCAGAAAGGATTGCGAATGTCAGGTCGATGACAGAACACGTCTCCTTTTGTTTGCAGCATAGTTCTAGTTGGTTATTTCATTGTTTTTGCAAGGCTGATTGGCATATCATCAATGAACACAGCCTGGCACGCAATGGTCGTTGTTGGTAACGATTTTGAATCCACCTTCCGTACGACAAAATGCTCCGGAGAAAATATTTAGTGGTAACAAAAAAACTGAGGCTTGTCGTCACAAAGGCTCGTTGCCATTACGGCAAATTATGCGTTACGTGTTACATATTCGGCCATACGGAGCGCGATACGCCACGTGCGGTAGGGGGAACGAGTTCGGATCACACGGAAACGACCGACCCAGAGCAGCTGGTGACCATCATATGGCGTGCCCGGGCGTGGTGCCGGTGTGGCGTGCGGTACAGTTTCGACCGCCAGCGGTGGGTGCCGGTGTGGCGTGCGGTACAGTTTCGACCGCCAGCGGTGGGTGGCGGGGTGGCGTGCGGTACAGTTTCGACCGCCAGCGGTGGGTGCCGGTGTGGCGTGCGGTTCAGTTTCGACCGCCAGCGGTGGGTGGCGGGGTGGCGTGCGGTACAGTTTCGACCGCCAGCGGTGGGTGCCGGTGTGGCGTGCGGTTCAGTTTCGACCGCCAGCGGTGGGTGCCGGTGTGGCGTGCGGTTCAGTTTCGACCGCCAGCGGTGGGCGCCGCCACACGTGCCGGTGTGGCGTGCGGTTCAGTTTCGACCGCCAGCGGTGGGTACCGATGTGGCGTGCGGTACAGTTTCGACCGCCAGCGGTGGGTGGCGGGGTGGCGTGCGGTTCAGTTTCGACCGCCAGCGGTGGGTGCCGGTGTGGCGTGCGGTTCAGTTTCGACCGCCAGCGGTGGGTGGCGGAGGTGGCGTGCGGTTCAGTTTCGACCGCCAGCGGTGGGTGGCGGGGTGGCGTGCGGTTCAGTTTCGACCGCCAGCGCGTGGGGTGCCGGTGTGGCGTGCGGTACAGTTTCGACCGCCAGCGGTGGGTGGCGGGGTGGCGTGCGGTTCAGTTTCGACCGCCAGCGGTGGGTGGCGGGGTGGCGTGCGGTTCAGTTTCGACCGCCAGCGGTGGGTGGCGTGCGGTTCAGTTTCGACCGCCAGCGGTGGGTGCCGGTGTGGCGTGCGGTTCAGTTTCGACCGCCAGCGGTGGGTGGCGTGCGGTTCAGTTTCGACCGCCAGCGGTGGGTGCCGGTGTGGCGTGCGGTTCAGTTTCGACCGCCAGCGGTGGGTGGCGTGCGGTTCAGTTTCGACCGCCAGCGGTGGGTGCCGGTGTGGCGTGCGGTTCAGTTTCGACCGCCAGCGGTGGATGGCGTGCGGTTCAGTTTCGACCGCCAGCGGTGGGTGCCGGTGTGGCGTGCGGTTCAGTTTCGACCGCCAGCGGTGGGTGGCGTGCGGTTCAGTTTCGACCGCCAGCGGTGGGTGCCGGTGTGGCGTGCGGTACAGTTTCGACCGCCAGCGGTGGGTGCCGGTGTGGCGTGCGGTTCAGTTTCGACCGCCAGCGGTGGGTGCCGGTGTGGCGTGCGGTTCAGTTTCGACCGCCAGCGGTGGGTGCCGGTGTGGCGTGCGGTTCAGTTTCGACCGCCAGCGGTGGGTGGCGGGGTGGCGTGCGGTTCAGTTTCGACCGCCAGCGGTGGGTGCCGGTGTGGCGTGCGGTACAGTTTCGACCGCCAGCGGTGGGTGGCGGGGTGGCGTGCGGTTCAGTTTCGACCGCCAGCAGTGGGTGGCGTGCGGTTCAGTTTCGACCGCCAGCGGTGGGTGCCGGTGTGGCGTGCGGTTCAGTTTCGACCGCCAGCGGTGGGTGGCGTGCGGTTCAGTTTCGACCGCCAGCGGTGGGTGGCGGGGGTGGCGTGCGGTTCAGTTTCGACCGCCAGCGGTGGGTGGCGTGCGGTACAGTTTCGACCGCCAGCGGTGGGTGGCGGGGGTGGCGTGCGGTTCAGTTTCGACCGCCAGCGGTGGGTGCCGGTGTGGCGTGCGGTTCAGTTTCGACCGCCAGCGGTGGGTGGCAGGGTGGCGTGCGGTTCAGTTTCGACCGCCAGCGGTGGGTGCCGATGTGGCGTGCGGTACAGTTTCGACCGCCAGCGGTGGGTGGCAGGGTGGCGTGCGGTTCAGTTTCGACCGCCAGCGGTGGGTGCCGATGTGGCGTGCGGTACAGTTTCGACCGCCAGCGGTGGGTGCCGGTGTGGCGTGCGGTACAGTTTCGACCGCCAGCGGTGGGTGGCGTGCGGTTCAGTTTCGACCGCCAGCGGTGGGTGGCGTGCGGTTCAGTTTCGACCGCCAGCAGTGGGTGGCGGGGTGGCGTGCGGTTCAGTTTCGACCGCCAGCGGTGGGTGGCGGGGTGGCGTGCGGTTCAGTTTCGACCGCCAGCGGTGGGTGGCGGGGTGGCGTGCGGTTCAGTTTCGACCGCCAGCGGTGGGTGGCGGGGTGGCGTGCGGTTCAGTTTCGACCGCCAGCAGTGGGTGCCGGTGTGGCGTGCGGTTCAGTTTCGACCGCCAGCGGTGGGTGCCGGTGTGGCGTGCGGTTCAGTTTCGACCGCCAGCGGTGGGTGGCGGGGTGGCGTGCGGTTCAGTTTCGACCGCCAGCGGTGGGTGGCGTGCGGTTCAGTTTCGACCGCCAGCGGTGGGTGGCGGGGTGGCGTGCGGTTCAGTTTCGACCGCCAGCGGTGGGTGGCGTGCGGTTCAGTTTCGACCGCCAGCGGTGGGTGGCGGGGTGGCGTGCGGTTCAGTTTCGAACGCCAGCGGTGGGTGGCGTGCGGTTCAGTTTCGACCGCCAGCAGTGGGTGCCGGTGTGGCGTGCGGTTCAGTTTCGACCGCCAGCGGTGGGTACCGATGTGGCGTGCGGTTCAGTTTCGACCGCCAGCGGTGGGTGGCGGGGTGGCGTGCGGTTCAGTTTCGACCGCCAGCGGTGGGTGGCGTGCGGTTCAGTTTCGACCGCCAGCGGTGGGTGGCGGGGTGGCGTGCGGTTCAGTTTCGACCGCCAGCGGTGGGTGGCGTGCGGTTCAGTTTCGACCGCCAGCGGTGGGTGGCGGGGTGGCGTGCGGTTCAGTTTCGACCGCCAGCGGTGGGTGGCGTGCGGTTCAGTTTCGACCGCCAGCGGTGGGTGGCGGGGTGGCGTGCGGTTCAGTTTCGAACGCCAGCGGTGGGTGGCGTGCGGTTCAGTTTCGACCGCCAGCAGTGGGTGCCGGTGTGGCGTGCGGTTCAGTTTCGACCGCCAGCGGTGGGTACCGATGTGGCGTGCGGTTCAGTTTCGACCGCCAGCGGTGGGTGGCGGGGTGGCGTGCGGTTCAGTTTCGACCGCCAGCGGTGGGTGGCGTGCGGTTCAGTTTCGACCGCCAGCGGTGGGTGGCGGGGTGGCGTGCGGTTCAGTTTCGACCGCCAGCGGTGGGTGGCGTGCGGTTCAGTTTCGACCGCCAGCGGTGGGTGGCGTGCGGTTCAGTTTCGACCGCCAGCGGTGGGTGGCGGGGTGGCGTGCGGTTCAGCTTCGACCGCCAGCGGTGGGTGCCGGTGTGGCGTGCGGTTCAGTTTCGACCGCCAGCGGTGGGTGGCGTGCGGTTCAGTTTCGACCGCCAGCGGTGGGTGCCGGTGTGTCTGTCTGTCTCACCGGCAGGTAACCGGCGCAGTGTTTGCGGAACATGGCCGACGCCTCCTCGGCCAGCGTGACGATAATCTCCATCCCCAGCTGGCGCCAGTCGTCCTCCTGGTTCGGGTCACTCATCAGCTGTGAAATACAGGGCAGAGAGCGACACACGGGTCACACAGACAGTCAGGGGCATCTACACAGGGCAGAGAGCGACACACGGGTCACAGCCAGTCAGGGGCATCTACACAGGGCAGAGAGCGACACACGGGTCACACAGCCAGTCAGGGGCATCTACACAAGGCAGAGAGCGACACACGGGTCACACAGGCAGTCAGGGGCATCTACACAGGGCAGAGAGCGACACACGGGTCACACAGCCAGTCAGGGGCATCTACACAGGGCAGAGAGCGACACACGGGTTACACAGCCAGTCAGGGGCATCTACACAGGGCAGAGAGCGACACACGGGTCACACAGCCAGTCAGGGGCATCTACACAGGGCAGAGAGCGACACACGGGTCACACAGCCAGTCAGGGGCATCTACACAGGGCAGAGAGCGACACACGGGTCACACAGCCAGTCAGGGGCATCTCCCTCAGGTGAAACACAGGACGACCAAGCAACGCAGCCGTCACACAGTGAAGACCAGAGAGAACTGCCTCCCCGTTGTATGCGGCCATTCAAACAAACATCCCCCAGTGATACCACACAAACTATGCGTTATGTTCCACCACACAGATTTCACTGGGGGGGGGGGGGGGGGGGGGCAGCAGCTGCAGGGGGCTATCGGATCAGGATGAAATCGCCTGTCTAAAATCAACATTCGCTCCCATGGGAAAACGCTTGGGAATATACGCCCAGAACTGATTGGTTTGTGTGACAGACCGTATACTCAGCTATCAGCGACCAGAAAACTGCACGCTAGAATGCCAGCGGAACCACGGGCTCCAAACTACACCCCACAACAGGCCTGGTGGAAATGAGGCGCCGCCGGACCCGGGCAAAGGTCAGAAGTGTATCACGTCATACCAACCCAGAACAACAATACACCTCATGTGGCAGGAAAGTTCTGCATGGCACAAAGAAGTTGGTCAATTGCTTATCAAAACAACGAACAAATTTTGCCTGTGAGGAAATTCAGAGGTAACACGCGAGGTATGGACCAGCTCAGATTCGGTAAACATATTGTCCGTTTCTGAGAGTCGGCATACTGATTATTCACTAATGACCTGCTTATTCAGCATTCAGACGACACCCACCACCGGTGACATGACGCTGCCGGTAAGTGCGACTGACAGCACGCAGACTGCACAGATTCAGATCCGATGAAATTGGGTGACGAGTCGGCGCCCCGACAGCCGGGGAAAGGAGACTCAGTCTGCGCATGACGCAATATGTGCAACGACTCGGAAGGTAAGCAAACCCCTTCATTAGAAATGCACCAACAGCGTCACATTTCGCATACTGCTTACATTCTAGGAAATGGAACGCAGCATACCAGGCAAACGAACCTTGCGAGTAGAAGCCACGTTGACCCGACATGCCTCGCAATAACACCTTAGTTTCGAGTATCAAAAACGTTATATTTGCGGTAATTAAGAGGCTTTGCATTAGGCTTTTCTGCTTTTGTGACATGGCTGCAAACTAAATGAAATTGTATTGCCAGCTAGTTATTTTACGATCCCGATACCGTGACCCCTACGCGTCTAGGGCATCGCTGTTCCCTGCCGGCCGGCTGCTGACCTCGGCCCCTGGCTCAGGAAGCAGTGACCCTACCTCAGAGCCGCCGCCTCAGTTACTGACCTTGATACAGAGCTGCATGCTGGGTCACTGACCTTGATACAGAGCTGCATGATGGGTTACTGACCTTGATACAACAGAGCTGCATGCTGGGTTACTGACCTTGATACAACAGAACTGCATGATGGGTTACTGACCTTGATACAGAGCTGCATGATGGGTTACTGACCTTGATACAGAGCTGCATGCTGGGTCACTGACCTTGATACAGAGCTGCATGATGGGTTACTGACCTTGATACAACAGAGCTGCATGCTGGGTTACTGACCTTGATACAACAGAGCTGCATGATGGGTTACTGACCTTGATACAGAGCTGCATGATGGGTTACTGACCTTGACACAGAGCTGCATGATGGGTCCATGACCTTGATACAACAGAGCTGCATGCTGGGTCACTGACCTTGATACAACAGAGCTGCATGCTGGGTCCCTGACCTTGATACAACAGAGCTGCATGATGGGTTACTGACCTTGATACAACAGAGCTGCATGATGGGTTACTGACCTTGATACAACAGAGCTGCATGCTGGGTCCCTGACCTTGATACAAGAGCTGCATGCTGGGTCACTGACCTTGACACAGAGCTGCATGATGGGTCCCTGACCTTGATACAACAGAGCTGCATGCTGGGTCACTGACCTTGATACAACAGAGCTGCATGCTGGGTCCCTGACCTTGATACAACAGAGCTGCATGATGGGTTACTGACCTTGATACAACAGAGCTGCATGATGGGTTACTGACCTTGATACAACAGAGCTGCATGCTGGGTCCCTGACCTTGATACAAGAGCTGCATGCTGGGTCACTGACCTTGATACAACAGAGCTGCATGATGGGTCCCTGACCTTGATACAACAGAGCTGCATGATGGGTTACTGACCTTGATACAACAGAGCTGCATGATGGGTTACTGACCTTGATACAGAGCTGCATGATGGGTCACTGACCTTGATACAGAGCTGCACCCTGGGTCACTGACCTTGATACAGAGCTGCATGATGGGTTACTGACCTTGATACAGAGCTGCATGACGGGTTACTGACCTTGACACAGAGCTGCATGATGGGTTACTGACCTTGATACAGAGCTGCATGATGGTGTCGAGCTGGGGCCGGAGCAGTTTGGGCGCCACCTCGGCCAGCGTGATGGTGGTCTGTAGCAGCACGTTGTCCTCACCCTTGGCGATGCTCTCCTGAAGCACCTGCACGGACGGAGCATAGCCGGTCACTCTCAGCGTACATTACCGCAGGCGTGAGAAACTCGCCGATATTACCGAATCACCCCGGCCGTCTTAATGTGGTCGGCAAACAGTACCGGTGCCAGCAGACGGCTGTGGTCAGCAAACAGCACCGGTGCCAGCAGACGGCTGTACGGCTGGCACGGTAGACTGTATAGCGGGGTAATCGTCACATAAAATGGCGGAGGCGAGACGCGTCGCGAACAAGTTTAAAAACAAGAACGTGCTAGTACTTAGTGAAACAGACTTTCTGCTCTCATCTCCAGACTAGACATATTATCATCAACTAACGAGTTGTTCTGATTATCAGTGCCTGCCACTGTTTAATGACAGAGCTGCATCTGAATACAGCGTCAATCAGCCCCCCCCCCCCCCCCAATCAGCCCCATCCAGCCCCGTGCCCGACCCTCAGCCCTGCCTGACCCTCAGCCCTGCCTGACCCTCAGCCCTGCCTGACCCTCAGCCCTGCCTGACCATCAGCCCTACATGACTCTCAGCCCTGCCTGACCCTCAGTCCTGCCTGGCCCTCAGCTCTGCCTGGCCCTCAGCTCAGCCCACACTGACCTGGATCATGGGTGGCAGCAGATCGGAGAAGGTGCGCTGGATGTCCTTGTAGCTCTCCTTCACCTCAGGCTTGTCCGATGACAGCTCAGCGTTGTCCACGATGAACTGGGCGGTCGCCTTGTACGCGAGGAAGCGGCACTGGCGGAGACGAGCGGAGGCCGGGTCAGAGAGCGGACGGGGGGGGGGGGGGGGGTACAAACGTTCATCGTCATGGACACTGGCGGAGACACGGTGAGGCGGAGTCAGAACGAAGCAGTTAATTGATGAACGGCCATCAGCCGGTGAGTTGACTGGGGCCTCGATACCAAATAGGGCTTGTTTAATGGAACAGAAAACTAGTACAATCTCCGTGACGCCGGTAAACTTATACTCTTCAAAACGATTCTCCATTGGGTTTGTCTTAAAGTATTCACAATGAGCCTCACATTGGCCGGCTCAACCCTATTCCTTGCGGGGGGGGGGGGGGCAGATTCTGCCCCCTCCCGGTGGTTTTTCGCATGCTGCTCCTAAACTAATTGAGTGACGTCTTTAAATTTTCTGACTTTTCCCAAAATTGAATAGTGCATATTGTGTCAAAATAATAAAAAAATCGGCCAAACAGAGGCGGTGCCAGTCTCCTGTTTTGTGGAGGGTGTTACGTATGTGGTTGTGCGGCGCATACTTTCTTCGTAGTTTGCGGTGCAATAAATGCGTCAGAAACATGTTCAATGCAATATGCACCATACATACTGGGATTGTACATGTTTGTTGGCAGAGGCGCACTCAGGTACAACAAAAATGGGAGGCGATACCCTCCCTCAAATTAGGTCGAACTTCAAATTAGTAAGATGATAAAAAGCGTTATCGCATGGTGCCCCCACGTTGTTTTCCTGGATCCGTCTATGCGCAATATATTAAATTTAATCAATTACAGCATATAATGCCCACATGTGACGTTCATGTCGTCCCAAACAATCACGAACAGAACATTTTGTCCCCCAGAAAATCCCCCCATTTTACATCTCCTGAATACGCCTATGATTTTTTATTTTCGTATTTGTCTTTTAATATATTGAAGACCAGTACATTTGAAGCTCAAAAACGTTTGAGGCATGCAAATCGGTAAAACCACATGACCGCAATGACCTTTAAAACAAAATCCTACTTTTTGCCCCCTGCCTCCCATTTTTGAAGAAAAAATGTCGGGCACCTAAAAGTAGGGGCACCTAAAAAAAAGTAAGGGCACCTAAAAATGTCGGGCACCTAAATCTTGTCATGACGAATCGAATGGAGTTTTCCCATCGAAATCGACCGAGCGGTTCTCGAGATCTCTGGGGCGAGGGGCAGAATCTGCCCCCCCCCCCCCCCCGACGTTAAAGGGAGATAATCACCTTTTGATTTTGCTAGCAACAATTTATTTGGCTACCGTTATGGTATTAAAATGATGTGATCTAAATTTAAGAATTAAATAAAATTATTCCCTCATTCAAAGTTGGAAGTTTTAATTTTCCCAATAAGTTTGGGAAAATTAATGATCGGTATTTACCCTCCACTATTGGAAAGCGCAACATTGGAACGCTTTTAAAGCTTGGAAACGGAACTTGGAACGCTTGGAACGCTTTTGCATCAATCTGTTCAACGTTGTTGAATGGGCACTTATAAACAAATCGCCGACACTAAATAAGTAAGGTAATAGGCCACTGTTAAACTGACGATTTTCAATGTATTTTTTTATCTCTCAAATGATTGTTGATTGTTCATAAAAGTTTGACACATATTCCCACAAAATAGAGTGCAGGAAACATATTGTATTCCTTCATAATAACAATGCGTAGGGAGGCTAATTTACTGAATTCGTTACCGAGTACTTTCTGATTATAAGCGTGGAACGCTTATCAACTATGACTTGAAATATCTATCGGTAGGAATTGTTATATGCAAAATGTAATGAATTTACAATATATTTAGGTCTCGTCATCGATTTCAGGTGCAAACTCCATTTTTTTTTGTGTGTGGACAAATGTGAGTATCTCCCTTTAACGTAATTATAGTCGCCCACAAGGAATAGGGTTAACACGCGCAGTGGAGAGGGGCATGCCACTAACACGCAGCGGAGAGGGGGGGGGGGGGCACTTTAGTGCCACCCCCCTAAGATCTCCGAAAGTATGAGAGCTAAAATGATGAAACTTACAGGGTAGGTAGGTGCTATGATCATCTACATTATGTAAAATTGTATTGACCTTCGGTCAATATCTACAAGGTCAAACCAGGTCACGAAGGTCAAATCTGGCCAAATGTCACAATTTTTGGAATTTGACCTCTGTGCCGTCACGGGTCACCAGCAATGTGTCCAAAATTGTTTCTGGGGATGAAAATTGACATTGTCTACCGAATGGCGTTTGAATCATCCAGATCCGACTGTTGGTTCCGAAGATATATATTTGCCGACCGCGATTCTGGCCGCCATCTTGGACTAAAAATCCATATAACTCAAAAATGTATCGGCCGATTTTGATTTTGTTTGCGTCAAACGATCCGCCATTGAGTTGGCGTTAATGTCGAAAAAAAAAACACCGCCCTGCTCCGCTTCGTTTTCGAAATATTCACGAAAACCATGGGGGGGGGGCACAAAAGTGTCCCACCCTCCACTGCGCGTGTTAAAAGTGAATGCAAACATATGCAATTGTCGCAAAAAACAATGGCATGTTTGTGTTTTATCATCAAACCAATCCATACAAATGATATAAATGACACGACAATGTGTCTCATGTGGTGGCGACCGGCGGGATCGTGCTTCCTTACCCAAAATAGGAATGATATCTCCAGCGTCATCTTCAACAGCAAAAACCAATCAACATAAACTCGGTAACTGAAATAAAGCAGTCGATTCCCTCTCGACGCTAAATCAATCCCCGACGAAGATTCGTGCCGCTGCAACTGCTGAAGGTATATGGCAGCATCTTCAAATATCAAATATCGTTCAATGAGATACGACACGCCATGAAATGCTTTCCGCGATTTCATGTGACCGAAGAGTGCAGAATATTTACTGGAATCATCCAGATCAGCAGCATTTCAAGTGCCATCTTCTAAACCTAAATAGAAACTGCAGTCATCCTTCACCACACCATTGCTCAAACCTTTGTTTACCCGTGTATAACTCAACATTGTTGTATCATGGGAAGGAAACTGAGCGACGCTGTCACCCAGCAGCCGCTGACGTCACTCAAACATTGACGATGTACACCGTGTTTGTTGTACCATGCACACACGCTGCCACAGAACATACAGTGTTCTCCACCTACCTTGTAGCTGCTGGCGTCGCTTAGGCTCTGCTGCAGCATGTTTTTGATGACCTCCAGGTAACGCTTCTGCTGGTTTCCGAACACGCCGGGAACATAGCTGAAATCGACAGAGGCTGAGTAACGCGCCACGCCAGCGCCCACACAAAATACAAGACTAGTATAACAGCTAACAAGTCATTTTCACGTTATTTTATATAAAAAAAAAACAAATCCGACATCACTTGACCTTGAAAATAAATACAATATTGCTTGATCTTATCTACCAAAGGTAATCAGATGTATACAATCGCTCAAAACATTACACTGCAGCAACTGATCAGGGACACAAGCCCCCAAGTTCAAAGCTCCAGTTCATGACTCAAAGCTTCCTGACTGACATGTGAAATATCAGCATGAAACTGAATAATGAGCTCACAGCAGGGCACCTCCACCTGACCAGACCTTCCCCCCAGCCACCGAGAGACAGAGACCACATGAGCAGCACGGCTACGCACCTGAACAGCAGCAGGGCACACTCGCGCTGCTGGGCGCTCTGCGAGCTGGCGCACTCGAACAGGAAGCTGAGGAACTCGGGCCACAGGCTGTTGCCCTCGTCGTCGAACAGGTTGCGTGCCATCTCGGCCGCCACCTCACACATCTTCTTCCGGATGGACTCGGACTGCTCCTGAGGGATGGCGGCGAGCAGCTGCTCCTTCAGCTGGGTCTGCGCCTCCACCGGCAGCTGGGGAGAGGGAGGGGTGGTCAGTCAGGTATGCAACAGCTGCTGATGGGTAGATTTGCTTATCGTGCCATGAACAACAGCCTACAGGTTCTGATAATCACATTCTGACATTTAAACTTGTTTAGTTGTCTCACAATTTTCACCACAACAAACTGGTTTCATTCAATCTCTTAAAAAGCAGCTAGATGACAGACTAACATTGACATCCTCTCCCACTCCAGACACCTCTCCAGCCCAGCCGCCCCCTCCCCCAGCCCCCCTGACACCCGTGCCCCACCGGTAACCCGCCCCCCCCCCCCAGCACCCCTGACACCCGTGCCCCACCGGTGACTCGCCCCCCCCCCCTAGCACGCCTGACGCCCGTACCCCACCGGTGACCCGCCCCCCCCCCCCCCCAGCACGCCTGACGCCCGTGCCCCACCGGTGACCCGCCCCCCCCCCCCAGCACGCCTGACGCCCGTGCCCCACCGGTGACCCGCCCCCCTTCCCCCCAGCACGCCTGACGCCCGTGCCCCACCGGTGACCCCCCCCCCCCCCCCAGCACGCCTGACGCCCGTGCCCCACCGGTGACCCCCCCCCCCCCCCAGCACGCCTGACGCCCGTGCCCCACCGGTGACGGCCCCACCGGTGACCCTGCCCCACCGGTGACCCTGCCCCACCGGTGACCCGGCCCCGCCCGGTGCCCGACTCACGTTCGGGTAGAACTCCTCCCACTTTGCGAACAGGAGGCGGCGCAGCAGCACCGCAGACATCTCCCGGTACTTCTCCCCTGCGGCGGCGTTCAGAAGGCATCCCAGCAGCAGAGAGATCTTCTGCGGCAGCGCGATCTGCTCGTACGTGCTCTGTGGGCAGAGGGATGGAGAGACGGTGTCAGGGTGACAGATGCCAGGACAGGTGTAGAGTTGAGCCGCTCTGTGTGAAGGAGTGGACGAGTTGGAAGCCATACAGGTGACAAGGTGATGTCCCTATATACTCTGTAGAGGGAGGGAGGGAGGGAGGGAGGGAGGGAGGGAGGGAGGGAGGGAGGGAGGGAGGGAGGGAGGGAGGGAGGGAGGGAGGGAGGGAGGGAGGGAGGGAGGGAGGGAGGGAGGGAGGGAGGGACAGTGTCAAATCAAGAAGACAGGTGCACATTTGTTCTGCTTACAGATGTTCTGCAGGAGAGAGGGTGTCGCCCAGGACAGGTACGGGAGAGCTAGATCGCGACAATGCTGACATATTACCCACCAGCGTGGTGTCATCTGTATCGATGATACCAGGACGTCATAAGTGCCAAAGCCACAAGTTGTCTTCAAGAGCAGTTATCACCATAGAATGAATAAATATAAGAATAGTTGATGGTGTACATAAAACACACAGAAGTTGAAAATTTGGTTTTGAGGATAACATGCAAGCAAGGATTCAATCAATTTCATTTGTGCAGAGCCAAAGATGATCTTGGGATTTAAGGGTGCCAAAACTGCTGCAGTTATTTGGCATCCAAGTGAAAGGTAGATGTCAGTTAGATGTCAGTTAGGTAGAGGTCATCAGTGATTGGGTGCGCTCAATTGTATAAACTGCTTTAAATGACATCTCTAAGAGAAGCATCCAGGAGCAAAAATAACCAAAGCAGATTATATAGATTTATAAATTTGCACACAGCAACACTATTCATCACTCAATGCATAATTATCATATTGACACAATCAATTTGCTTCTCTGGTATGTCTTTCAATGACACAAGTGTATAACTGACGGTATATGGAAAACTTCCAAAAGTGCCTATGAAGATATCTGAGGTACAAGTTATTGGTGTCTAATTTCAGTGCAAAGGTTATCACCAAATCAAAACATCTCTTCTCAATTTCAAATTGATCTAAAGGTTGACTGATCATCTGACATCTACAGCTGGGCTGGAGGACCCCTTCTTTGATAACACACAGAGAAAACTGACTGATACACAGCATAATCTATTAACAAAGATTAACTTAAAATGTTTGAATTGTTAGAAGTATTAGTAGCCTCACATTTTGCACTGATTAAACCTCATATTTTGCACTGATTAAATCGATTATTTTTAGACTTGCAGAAAATACACATTTTTAATTCACAATTGGGACCAAGAGGAAGGAAAGGTCAGCAACATATGATTCTTCTGAAAACTAACATTAAACAATGCAATATTAAACTCAACAGGCAACTTGCTAAGCTCCATTTCATTATGACTGATTAAATGGAATAGTTCACCTTTAACATGGGGTTTTTAACTGAGATAGCAGATTTGTAGAGCAGATCGAAAAACGGGTTGTGGTGAAAGAATTACCTCGCTATGCTAAGTAATTTTGACACAGGACTAGTGGGCCCCTTTTAGAAGATGCTGTTTTGAGTCCTCACAATGGTTGTTTGTTACAAGCAGCCTGCATATATATGCCTAAAGTCCATCATTATTGTGTGCAATAAGTTTCCATATCCAAGATACCATATGTATGCCATAATTATCATGAAATTGTTATGTCCATGAAGGAGAAAAGATAAACATGCCCATTTTTTAAGGATATCCATCATCATCCAAACAAATGCCATATTCGTTCTTTTCAGCTCAAAATACTCCAGAGCAAAATTTCAAGACAACTTTCCAGGTGACCTATTCCCTTTAAGTGTCAAATAGCATGGTATCTAGACCATAAGTTTGTGCTTCAGCAACCATTTAACTAATACTCATCCAGAACAGGGAGTAAACTGTAAACAGTAGGTATGTTCATTAATAACATTTAAATGACTTATAAAAGATCAGCTATGATTTTAAGAGGGTTGGAGAAGCTTCATCAAAATGAGTTCATCTGTATATTACTTCACCCAAACTCAAATTGAATGTCTTCTTACACAGAATGCATTCCAAAATGTGAGTGACTGGAGATATTATAACATAATTATTTTAGTGATAAAGATCTAACCTTTGTCTAAACTTTGTAACTTTTAAAGCTAGTTTTAACCAAACCCTGATGAGATAAGGAAACATACAGATGTCCAGCAATGGCAGAAAACAACATAAGTAACTCTGATATAACCAGATCTAATTTAGCTGCCACATCATGTATAGCTGGAAGATTCTCAGCTGAATACATTCTACTACAAAAATATATTTTATCAAAAAATGGACAAGTTTCAATTATATTATAAACTTCAAGTAAATGATATATAATTCACAGCCAATAAATATAATATATTAATCTTAAGGGAATAACTGATTTAAACAGCATGCAATATAATTGCTAACAAAATGCAGCAAGAACTTCACTTTTCACAGTTCAATTCACACCCACCCATATGTTTCTTTCAATTGACATCTAATATCTGTCTGCAACCTAAGCCAGGTTGGAGAAAAAGATACAATTCTTCAGCAATTTTCAAAAGAATACAGCCTCAGACTTAGCATAAGCAGTCACCAGAAGATTATACAAGCTTGTAAAATCATATAACCAGACTGAGGGTTCAAACCTGAACCAGACTTGAAATATACAACTTTTAAGTTATGTTAGAGCTGTTGGTTAGATCAAGTAAAGCATTACTAATGTAAATAATTAGCAATTGAATTTAACAACAAGGAACAAAGAATAGCTCATGGCACGACTCATGCTAGATCACATTGACATTAGTATATTGAACAGGCTCCACATAGGGGCTGTTCCAGCACTCTCAATTGGAAAAGGTTTTCATCCTGCCTGTCAGTTGAGGCGTGGTGGAGCAGAGCATGGGAACAGACAGTGGAGATTTAAATGTAAACAGCATCAGCATGGCCAGCGCGCCACTAATGTGTGTCAGTTGAGGGCACTGCAACAGCCCCATAGTTAACCATTAATTTTCCAGCAGCATACAACTACAAAGTTAAGCACAAACATGATATTCTATCACAACCAAGATTCAATGGGCAAACAGCACGGGTGAACACGTGTTATGGCGCACTACCACACAATATGGCATGGCTGGTACCTACCTCGGCCTGCGTTCGGATTTCATTTTCTTCACTGAGAAGTCCCCCGAGGATCTGTTGAAACTGTGCGTCGTCCGCCATTCCCATGGCCTAGGTAGGTCCCAAAGTGATTCGCGTGTCACTAAAAGCACCGTGCGATAACGCCCGGCACAGCGCGGCGTGGTTTCACGCGCGGAAAGGAGGTTGCCTGCGAATACAGAGCGGTGGATGTGGCGCGGGATGGCGCGCTGCCAATATGGTAGCACATAGTGTTAGTGATACCATATGTGACTAACTCCAAAGGTAATTGTTGAAAAATTCCCCTGTACCGTGTCAGCAAAATAGAATGGTACGCAGGGCTGCGGAGTCGACATAATTTTAGCAACTCCGACTCCGACTCCGACTCCGGCCTGCAAAAAAATCGACTCCGACTCCGACTCCGACTCCGACTCCAACTCCGACTCCGGCCTATATCCGTTATCCAACCGCATGCTAGATTCTAGAAAGCAATATATGCAATAGCAATGCCATCTATTTTTTCCCGTTTGTCTTTATTCTTAACAGTATGGCGGCGAACAATGATACGCCACCCGAGCACGGGCGCGGTGTGCCGGCCGCGCGTCCAGCCCAGCCGCGCTCGCCTGCAGGCGGCGGAACCAGCGAAACGGGTTCTGCCGCGGCGACCGCAGCCAGCCGCCGCCAGCCCAGCTCGCAGCAACTGGCAACAGGTGGGCTACAAGCCCCTCGTCTTCGCTGGAGGGGCCTGGGGCCGCTGCTGCTCTCGGATCCTGCGCTGTCTTACAGATTGGCCAGTCAGTGCTTGCTATGGGGCGCTGGGCGCTGCCTCGCCTCCGGCAACCAAGTTTATACCAATCAGGGGTGTGGATTTCCAAAAATTATTGGCGTTGCTCAAGGGCGGATGTAAGGGGGCATCGTACCTGTGCCATACCCCTAAACGACTGAAATCGACCGAAACATTGAATTTTTCCGATTTTTAAGGAAATCTAAACAACTTTTACAAATTCAATTTTGTTAGTTAAAGGAAATAGTTCACGTACCTGTAAAATTAAGAAATAGTTCACCTTCAACATGTTTTTTTTTTTAAACTGAGATAACAGTTTGTAGCCCGTGTTGGGTTGGGAAACCCCGATCTGCAAGTTTTCTTGACTGAAAAGAATCCAGTCTCCAGCCGAATATATTTCTTTCTTTTTTGGCGAAGGAATGCGGTGCTTACGAAAGAATGCGGTGCTTACGATAGCCTGGGCAGAGGCTATACAATCAGCCAATCTGCTTGCAGCTGGAGTTGGGCGCCTTATGCGGTGCTAGCAAACACTTCTCTACTTAGCACAAGTCTAATGCGAGTCTAACCTTACGCGATTATTTTCGAATCTGATTGGCTTAGCAAAATCCGTCTGGCTGAGCTGGCTGAGGAATTGGCTGAACCATTTTTTTTTTCAATCGCGTGACGTTAGGACCCTGACTCAGAGAGTATGTATATAGTTTTGATAAAATTAATAATTTACGACCTTCTGTGCTGAATCGGTGCGCTGTATGACCATTTTTGACAATATAAAAATAAATTGTATTTCAAAATATAATCAAATCGTGTTTGGAAAAAACAATCCAAGGTGAACTATTTCCTTCAAATGCACAATCCAGCTAGATCATTTGTGGTCGTGCCACAGCCACTAGTCACAGTGTTTGGCTCAGCACTTCAAAACTCACAGGACTTAACCCGCGAGTTACTGGGGTATATTCCATAACGCGACTTACTGGGGGGGGGGGGGGGGGGGTATTTGTTGCCCCCTCCCCTCGGATCTCCGGAACTACTAGACAGATTGTAAAAATTCAAACGGCATTCGATAGCCCTGGGAAATTTATCGAGGGAAACATAATATTGTTGACCTTGGGGTCATTGATGACGTCACAGATCAGGTCAAGTACAAAATGTTTGACCGTGTTAAAAGTTCTTGATGGATGGAATTGTCGCGCAAAATTGCGATATTAAACGCATAAGCAGTGTATAAATCGATATGATTCGTGTGTCTGACACTTCTAAGTACCATTCTAAGCTGTTTATGACCTTGGGTCAGGTAAAGGTCATCCGAGGTCACGAGGTCAAACTGCATATGACGGCCACTAGGCGTTGTAGCACATGTTTATGGTTTTGTTTTTTCGTCTAGAACGCGAAAAATGACCTTAGAACACTGTTTGTTCCATATAAATAGAAGTGAAAAGCAAAAACGGAAATTCATTTTTTTATGCACAGTAATGCTGTGTGATAGGTGGTCGATTTATGTCATTTAAAGGTCATAAGTCAGTCATTTTTGAAGATATCGACTTCAAATTTAGTACACATATTCACCGAACACGTCTCGATCACATATATTCCGTTTTTTTGATAATTCTGATTTTTTTGAAAATTTTATATACAAAAAATGTATTTGGATTTCTCAAAATTTTGAATAGAAAACTAAAAAATCCGAGATTCCAGTTTGGTAGCCCGGTCTATTTTCAGTAATTTGATTTAAGACAATTTAATTTATCTCAAACATTGTACCTTTGAAAGTATTTTCAGCAAACCATTATTTTTCAACAAAAACCTAAGAACATGACGTCACTTTGACGTCATTACCGGATGACCTATCATAACCTCATCTTTTTCCTTTGGCTAACATGTGTAGAATTAATGTGAGAGAAGGTACTGCAAGTTTGCTGATGATACAGGTGTTGGTTTAGGAGTTATTGCAAAATAACGGGAGGGGGGAATAGCCCCCACCCCCAGTAAGTCGCGCGTTAATCAAGCCATAGCCATAGGTCAGTTAGCTGCGAAACGCCAAGGAGGGGGGGGGGGGGGGTCGTACCCCCTCCCCCTACCTGGTCACGTAGGTATTTTGTCCTACCCGGACGAGAGTTAAGGCATTCATCTAGAACCAATATCAGTGATCGAAGAGGGTGAAATCGCTGAAAAGTGAGGGGCCATTTATCATTGCTGGCCACCCAGGCTGAAAAGTGGGGCATATGGCCCCCGCCCCGTTCCCTACGCGAGGTCGTGAATTAATAGTTATACTCCCAACTTCAAGGCATTCATCTCCAACCAATATCAGTGATTGATGAGGGATAAATCGCTCAAAAGTGAGTACCTACGACCTTGCTATCTCATATTTTTTGTTTATATCGGTGACCTAAGGTCAGGCCAGTTTCGTGAGTTCCTTCCTTCCCATTATATAAG
Organism: Chirona hameri; assembly: GCA_036785665.1. Classification (NCBI taxonomy): domain Eukaryota; kingdom Metazoa; phylum Arthropoda; class Thecostraca; order Balanomorpha; family Balanidae; genus Chirona; species Chirona hameri. The sequence goes on from JAXIVJ010001206.1 coordinate 134,652, forward strand.
TCAACGATACAATATACAAATATTTTCGTATCAGAGGATATGCATTAGATCAGAATAATTATTTTAGGATTTTGCTATTATAGCTCATTCTTGATGACCCAAGTACAATTATTGCTCAGTGACCCCTATAAGATCGAGTGAGGTCATCTGAGGTGACCAGTACTTCTTTGCCAATAACTCTTGATAGCATACAATGAAGATAAGAGCGTGAGACCAGCACCACTGTGTATGTCTCGTGGAGACGTGTCCGTCATTGCGCGACACGACATACCTGGTTCATCACGTGACTCTAAATTACCTTCCCGGTCCCAGCAGTCCCGGAGGCCACATTGCGCGACACGACATACCTGGTTCATCACATGACTTTAAATTACCTTCCCGGTCCCAGCAGTCCCGGAGGCCACATTGCGCGACACGACATACCTGGTTCATCACATGACTTTAAATTACCTTCCCGGTCCCAGCAGTCCCGGAGGCCACATTGCGCGACACGACATACCTGGTTCATCACGTGACTTTAAATTACCTTCCCGGTCCCAGCAGTCCCGGAGGCCACATTGCGAGACACGACATACCTGGTTCATCACATGACTTTAAATTACCTTCCCGGTCCCAGCAGTCCCGGAGGCCACATTGCGCGACACGACATACCTGGTTCATCACATGACTTTAAATTACCTTCCCGGTCCCAGCAGTCCCGGAGGCCACATTGCGCGACACGACATACCTGGTTCATCACGTGACTTTAAATTACCTTCCCGGTCCCAGCAGTCCCGGAGGCCACATTGCGCGACACGACATACCTGGTTCATCACATGACTTTAAATTACCTTCCCGGTCCCAGCAGTCCCGGAGGCCACATTGCGCGACACGACATACCTGGTTCATCACGTGACTTTAAATTACCTTCCCGGTCCCAGCAGTCCCGGAGGCCACATTGCGCGACACGACATACCTGGTTCATCACGTGACTTTAAATTACCTTCCCGGTCCCAGCAGTCCCGGAGGCCACATTGCGCGACACGACATACCTGGTTCATCACGTGACTTTAAATTACCTTCCCGGTCCCAGCAGTCCCGGAGGCCACATTGCGCGACACGACATACCTGGTTCATCACGTGACTTTAAATTACCTTCCCGGTCCCAGCAGTCCCGGAGGCCACATTGCGCGACACGACATACCTGGTTCATCACATGACTTTAAATTACCTTCCCGGTCCCAGCAGTCCCGGAGGCCACATTGCGCGACACGACATACCTGGTTCATCACGTGACTTTAAATTACCTTCCCGGTCCCAGCAGTCCCGGAGGCCACATTGCGCGACACGACATACCTGGTTCATCACGTGACTTTAAATTACCTTCCCGGTCCCAGCAGTCCCGGAGGCCACATTGCGCGACACGACATACCTGGTTCATCACATGACCTTAAATTACCTTCCCGGTCCCAGCAGTCCCGGAGGCCACATTGCGCGACACGACATACCTGGTTCATCACGTGACTTTAAATTACCTTCCCGGTCCCAGCAGTCCCGGAGGCCACATTGCGCGACACGACATACCTGGTTCATCAAATGACTTTAAATTACCTTGACCCGAGGTCAAATTTTGAATTTGACTTAGGTAACCTGGCCACCAGGGTATGATTCGAATCCCCTTGACGAAACGAGCACGATGGCGTTAAAATGGGTGCAGTGTGACCAGACTTGTCAATGATTCATATTTGTCATGAGTCGATTCACAGTGATTCACGGACCATAATGAATGATTCAATCATGATTCAATCACTCAACATTACCATAATGAATGATTCAATCATGATTCAATCACTCAACATTACCATAATGAATGATTCAATCTTGATTCAATCACTCAACATTACAGGGAAGTGTCGACTCCTTTGTCTAACTCCTTTGATTTTGAATGTGCGACTCTAGGATTTTATGAGCGTGATAGGGAGGTCATGCTCTACCTGTGTGCCAATTTTCATGCACATCAGAATAGTCTGCTGTTTGACCTTAAACATATGACCTGCTCTAAATCCTTTGTTTTTAAATGTGCGACTCTAAGATTTCATGAGCGTGATGAGGAGGTTATGTTCTACCAGTGTGATAATTTTCATGCAAATCTGAATAGTCTGCTGTTTGACCTTAAACCTATCTGACCTGCTCTAACTCCTTTGATTTTGAACGTGAGACTCTAAGATTTTACCAGAATGCTCACTAGGTCGTGATCTATCCGTGTACCAATTTTGAAGTCAATCCAATTGGTCCGTGAATGTATTTCCGAATGTGAATGTGAATGTGAGCCAATTGGACACGCGTGTTGTTTATTTTGATTATAAAATGATATTTATAATATTTATTATAATTGCAAATTCCAAGTTCCAAAAGCATTAATGACTTTACGTTTCACTTTTTTAAGCGAATAGAACATTTATTTTGATTTTGCATTAGGTATTATTTTGTATAAAGCATGATGTGGAATAAAGCGGCGCCGATCCGACAGTGATATTTGGGAGATGCGGAGGTCATGCAAATGTTTGTTCATGATTTAGTTTTTGATATGGTATAGCCTAGAAATTAGGAAAGGGTGGGTACCTTTTGATAATTTTTCGGGTGAAAAAGGTGTGCGTGTACTGCAGGGGCGTCGACGCCTAACAGACCATTCAGACTAGTCGCACCACTTTTTTTTGGACGTCCCGCCGTCTAGGTGCCGCCCTCGTTCCACCGCCACCGTTTAGGTGCCGCCCTCGACGAGGCGCCGTCTCATACCAAGTGCCGCCACTGACCGGACGCCACCCAAGTCAGGGGCGAGGCCAAGGCTACGATGGCGCCGTGAACATGGCAGGGAGGCACAACGGAACACAGGCGCTGATAAAAAAGGCTCAGCCACTGGCTCCTATGTGCACTGTTTTGCGCACTGCGTAAATCTGGCGACAGAGGCCATGTGCAAGGAGTCTGTAATCGTGCGGAACGCGCTGGGCGTGTGTAATGCAGTCGGTGTCCTCTTCAGTCAGAGCCACCACTTCCGAAGGAAGTTCTCAGCACTCGCCACAGCCGAAGGACCGAGGAAGCTGAGGCCGCTATGTCCCACCCGGTGGACTGTGCGGGGCAGCTCGGTATCGGCGCTGCTCACCCAGCTGGGAGCTGTGATCGATACTCTGGAGGAGGACGGGAAGACGCAGGTGCTGCCATGGCATCAGCGCTACGTTCCGGGACGACTGTTTATGGTCTGGTCGCCGCACTCAGGATTTGGAACCTGATAGAGATGTGTAACCGGTTCTGCCAGAGAAGGGATGCGACCGTCTCGCAGGCGCTCACGGCCATCAGAGCCGTGGTAAAAGATCTCGAAGCTGAGCGAGAGGATGAGTGGAAGAAAGTGGAGACGAGGACAGACGAGCTGATCAGTGAGCACGAGCTTCATTCCGTCTAGCTGCCAAGGAGCAAAGTGGCCAGGAGGCTGGACGCTGGTCCCGCAGGGTGCAGACCTACATCGGTCACCGAATACCTGCGGGTCGAGTACCGGAAAAGCATCGACGCGGCACTGCAGCGCATGAGGGAGCTCTTCCTGGAAAGTTCAGACATCGCCACGTACGAGGAACAGGAGAGGATGGTCCTGGACGGGATAGTCCCCCGAGACGCTCACGAAGGATCCGAAGCTGGACTACCAACAGCTGTCATGAGAACTAATCTCCTTTCGCAAGCAGAACACATATGGCATCCTGGACGAGGCAGCGGCTGTGCTGAACGGATGCCCTGCAAATTGAAGAACCTGTATGCCGAAACTGCAAAGCTGTTGGACATATTACGGTGCGTCCCCGTGTCATCGGCTGAGGCTGAACGGAGCTTCAGCAAACTTCGCAGATTGAAGACGTGGCTGCGGAACAGCATGGGTGAGAGTTGTCTCATATCTCCTTTTCTGCCACATCCATCAGTCACTGCTGGACCAGGTCGACGTGGAGAGGGTGGTGAAGGCGTTCGTGGCAGAGGACGATACTCGGATGAGAGTTGTTCGGCGATGGCTAAAAAGCACTAGGGTGAAATGTTCTGAAGAGCGGGAGTCCTGGAATAGTTTTACTCAAGGATCAGCTTTACTCAAGGATCAAGGATAATTAGTTATAAATAGATACAACGGTGAACGGCTGCTCTAAAACCGTAATAATGTTTGCAGAACAGCCCGTCACAGACCACTCATGAGCCCAGTTGGCAAACCGTTCAGCTGAAAACCTCGAAAATGTATCTGGCAACTGACATGGTGTAGTTGACTCCTTTCAGCGCTTGATTTAACATATTGCCAGGATGACCTTCATTCAGCGGCAGCGACCGCGACGACAATGCACCTAAATTAATGGACGAATGCCCCAAAAGATCTTATACCTACTTTGGAGTTGGAGCTGGACGGGCTAGTTAAACTTACGGTCACGAAAACCCTACGTAACGAAATGTTAACGAAGAAAAGATAAGATACGATCGCTGCTTACGGTCAGGTAGGGTATCGAAATTTCGCTTGACAAAAAGTTGGAAAGATACAAATTTGAACGTGTATGCACCCCTTGCCAGGTGCCGCCCCCATGCTAGGTGCCGCCCCCCTCCCCGAGAAAAAAGTCGCACCAGTTTTTTTTCGCGTGTCGACGCCCCTGGTGTACTGTGTGGTTTGTGAACCGAAGTATGATTTAGTTACCTTTTCTAAGTATTTAGGTACCTACCCCTAACCCTACTAGTTCCAAGGTATTCACCTAGTTAGGGCTGATTGAACAGTGGCTTTGTGCCCACTGGAGTTGGACACAAAGCCCCGCTTTCTTTACGCATAGATGAATTACAGGCTACAGCTCAGGACACAGAGCTCATATAATTGGCCATTCAGTGCCTGGTTTGTCCACAGGGCACAGATGAATGCTGGGCCGCTGGCATATTTTGTGGACAGTTTATGCTGTTCGACCAAAAAAGAATGATTATTTGAGCAATGAATGATTCAATCAGCCTATTTTCTCTGTATGAATGATTCAATCAGTGACTCACAACAGGTTTGCGCATGAGGTGAATCGATTCATGAGTCATTCATTTGAAATAAGAATGATTCAATCAAAAGTAGTCGATTCACATTGAATCATTGACAAGTCTGAGTGTGACCATAAGAGTCGATGCGTCCAAAACCTAAATCATCATCAGATGACGTTAAAATTATTGCCCTATCTTCTCTTCCGATTGCCCATCTTCAACTATCTTCTACCGCTGGATGAGCAAGCTTTGTGCTTCATTTTCTATTTATTTTCTTTCGAAAGGGGTGTAAAGTTAATGTCCCTAGGCCGATGACTATTCTACCGACCAAAGTTATCGCCAATTGCCAAAAAGTCAACTCCGACTCCGGGCCGGAGTCGGAGTCGGTAAGATTTTAGCAACTCCGACTCCGACTCCGATTCCGACCAAAACTGCCGACTCCGACCGACTCCGACTCCGCAGCCATGCAGTGACCAGGCCACAAATCATGCACTTGCAAACTCAATAGCTTGCGTAGTAATCCGACATGCCACGACCCGCTGGGCGGAAATGGGTTAAATTGTATTGTATTGTATTGTATTAAACAATTAAAACACTCTCCATTTTAAAATTGCTATTCCGAGTTTCGGGTCAGGGTTAGGAAGAGAGACATGTTAAAAGACACTCGGTATACAACACACAATAAGATCAGATGAATATAAAAGTGCACACGGGCTATAGGAAATAAAACACTCACGCACACACACCCACGCAGTCACACACTCATTTTCCTCGCTTCACACAACTCAAAGTTCGGACATTGCACGCTTAAAAGCCCCCAGGGATAAATCTCGAATCTCCAGCGGGAGGCAGTTATATAACTGCGCCGTACAAAAAAGAAGGCGCCGCCTGCCTTCTTCGGTTCTCGCGCGCGAGAAGAGGAGATCTGCGTCCTGCCGGGTGGTTCGAAAGCGAAGAGCAGAGTTGACCTGAAGCTGAGAGGAAAGAGCCACTGGCTCCCCGGTGCAGCGAATTTTTTGCAGAAAATTGAATGAGTGAAGTTCGTACAACTGGCGGGCGGTAGGTCAGCCCAGTTCGTCTCGCACGTCCGATATGTGGTCGAATTTGCGTCGGCCAGAGACAACGCGCAGCGCAAAATTGAGGATCTTTTGGAGGCGCTGTATATTTTTCTCTGACCCGTTTCCAAAGACAGCAAGACAGTATCGGACGTGCGAGAGGACCAAGGCATTGACCAGGGTAGGCAGAAGGTCGGGCGGGATCTGATGACGCACGTGGGACAGGCCGATGAGGATACCGTTACATTTTTTGACGAGAGCAGACACGTGAGAGTCCCAGGTGAGGTGCTTGTCGAACACCACGCCAAGGTTCCTCACCGTAGGGCCCTCACGGATCGTATCCTCGCGAAATCGAATGGAGATTGTGACTAAGCCACGACAATTCTGACGGGAGCCAAATACGATAAGTTCAGTTTTGCCGGTGTTGACCTTCAAACCGTGGGAGTGGAACCAGGCATCCAAAGAGTGTAACACCTGTTCCATGGTAGCAATAAGCTGAGGGAGGGAGTCTTTTTTGCCAGAGAGTAGAATTTGGGTATCGTCAGCGTACTGCACCACGTGCGCCTCAGGGGCAAAGAGGGGGAGGTCGTTGGCGAAAATCTGGAAAAGGAGCGGGCCAAGTGAGGAACCTTGGAAAACACCCATAGGATTGGGGAGAGGGCTGGAAAGGAGTCGGGTTTCCCGCCCACCAGTTGTACAAACAGATTGAGTATGGCCACGGAGGTAAGAGGAGAACCAGGTCGGATCGATACAATAGGCTTGAAGTTTGGAAAGAAGCTTTGAGTAGTCGATGACGTCAAAGCATTTGGAAAGGTCGAGAAGACAGAGAAGCGTGAGTTCCTGGCGGTCGGTAGCAGAAAGGATGTGATCGGATACGGTAACTAGCGCAGTTGCTGTGGATAGGCTGGAGCGGAAACCGTACTGGGAAGAGGAGAAAAGATGATTTTCAGACATATAGGAGTATAGCTGCTGCTGAGCAACTTTCTCCACAAGCTTGGGAAAGGCAGGGACGATGGAGATGGGACGAAAGTTGGATTCTTCGGAAAGGCTGCCTGATTTGTGGATAGGGTGAACGGTGGAGTGCTTCCAGGACGCGGGAAATTCACAGGTTGTGAGACAGGTGTTGACAAGATAGAGAAGGACGTGACCAATGGCATCAAAACACAGCCTGATAATCCCGATGCTAACACCGTCAGAGTCAGTGGCAGAAGAGTTTTTCATAGAGAAGAGAACAGACCGGAGAGACTGAAGTGAGATAGGTTTCAGTGAGAAGGCACAGGCACCCACCCTGGGTAGCCTGCAAGGAAGACGAAGGGGCTCCCCCTGTCTCGGACCTCACCCGCGACTCGAGGACCTACCCCCACAAAGTACTCGTTAAGCTCGTTGGGGGTGGCCTCAGGCGCAACTCGCCGAGTGAACCTCTTGCCCTCAATCACCTGACGCACGTTGCGAAAGATGGAGACCGGACCCTGCCTCCTCACCCGGCTGGAAATGTCGTTTCTGACATCTCGTCTGATGGCCGATTTCACTTGTTTATCCAAGGTGAGGAAGGCAGGAGTCCGACCCTCCCGGGCAAGAAGTCCACGGCGCTGCACCATAGGTCGCAGGGTGGCGTCCGAGGCAGGGGGGGGGGGGCGAAGGGTTGTGAATTTCGATGCGCTGTAAAGGAGCAATTGATAACAGATAACACATATCTGCGTTTGTATGCCCCCGGTCTACCATAAACATAGGCGTAGGAATATATATATATATATATATATATATATATATACATATGAACATCAGAGAAGGTAAACTGCAGACAGCGGCGGCGGTGTTAGCAGGACTGGGCTGTCTGAATCACCTGAGGCGCCTGAGACGCATTTCGGAGTTGTTGAGTAAACATAGCATGAATTTAAATTAATTATTGGGAACGAATTTGTAAGCCGTGTCGTGTCGTGGTCTCAGACAGCACCTTACCTCCTATATCTCCGATACCTCCGCTCAGCCGGACGCCGCGCCGCCGCCGCCGCCCAGGCCGACGGACGAGGTGGCCGGTAAACAGTTTTCGGAGCGGCCCGGTATCGTTTATTTACGGGCCGCTGCTGCCGCGCTCTGGTTTCTCTCTATGTGCGCGCCTGCATCCCGTTCCACGCACAGCAGAGAAGGTAAACTGCAGACAGCGGCGGTGGCGGCGGGGCGGGGCGGGGTCTGACAGACTCACCTGAGGCGCTCGCGGGCGGCACAGCGGCCCCGGCAAGACGGTATAATGAGATAGTCGGCGATAACATGTGTTAAACACCGACGACTGATGTACATACAATGCACGTGCAGACACCAGTTATTAATTTATATGTATATAATTTTACATTGCACAAAGATATCTTAACATGTCTTACATCGTGTGTTTTGTAAACAGACACTCGTGTACGGTTTAATAATTGTCTATGGGTCGTGCGGGAAGTGCCGCGATGAAACACATGGGAAGGAAAGGAAATCCCGACGAAAATGAATGCCAGATTTGTAAGGCTGTAGTTGCAGTTTGTTTGATAGTAGCTTTCCAAACAATACATGAGTATAAATGTAAATAGAAGGCGGTCACCACCAACATCACCCGGTACTTAGCTACGAGCTCGTCTAGTGCGGGTCAATTAATAGGTATTAACAAATTGGCACGTTGTGTGTTTAAACACATCAGAAACTCGACACTCAGTATTCCCATGTATATAATGAACACATATGAAACTCATATAACTAAATACTTATATGATTATATTATGTTAATATTTTTGTTGAATTTATTATTACTTTCCGTTAAATACCGCGCCTTAACCCGCGCCGTGCCGGTGCTCGGCGCCACCCTCGCCGTGCGGGGGGGGGGGGGGGGGCGTTTCGACGCCCCCTCTAACTCTGCTTCTATGGAACGTAGACAAAAACCAAAGACACCGTTCGAAAGCTCGTCAGAATGCATTTAGAAACCATTTGACATTTGTTTTCTCAGGTCAATATTGAGGTCACCAGAGGTCATCAAGGGTCAGATTTTCAAGTTTTAGGATTTTCCTCCAGACATTCCCAGATAGCACAGGAACTATGATAGCTAGGAACAAACTAAAACAAGCAATGGAAATTTCTTGAAACATGCAATCGACAAGTGTCCTCAGATTTGAGCTCATATGAATGGTTTAGGCTCCAGAGCTCATCAAATGTCAAAAAGGCTATTTTTTAGGAAAACAGTTTTCACAAATATCTTTTTACCTAACAAAGATAAGGAAATCACTTTGACGCCATCGTGTTTGTCTCGTCAAGGCACTTTGTATCATATGCATCATTACCAGGTTAGGTCAACTTACAAATTTGACCTCAGGTCAAGGTCAAGTGGTGACCCAATTAGGTCACGTTTCACATTGAGGGACGTGCCTCGACGAGACAAACACATTGGTGCCAGTTTCACTTATCTATTTTGATTTTGTCGAGAGTTATTGGCAAAAAGTGTTGGTGACCTCGGGTGACTTCATCTGACCCTGTAAGGGTCACTGAACAAAAATTGAACCTGGAACTTAAAGAATGACCTATGATAACATGATCCAGAAGGAATTGGGCTGATATAATTCGTATCCTCAGAATAGGAAGCATTTGATTATTTCCCCCATTGACTTATAATAGAGAGGTCACGAAATTGACCCGACCTTAGGTCACCGATATAAAACAAAATCCGAGATCAATGTATTGTAGGTACTATTGCTCTTATGAAATCCTGTAAGTAGGAAATTGATTGGCCAAAAACTGTGGCTGTGGTGCGACCGGAAACATTTTTTTGGAGGTGGGGTCACGTGACCTGGTCTGGTGACCTGACCTGGGATGACCCGAGGTATTTTTTTTAACATAATGTGCGCAATGGATGCCCGAACAGCTGTGCCGAAACCGGCAGCGATGCGCGCCGCCGTTTTCTCGCTATCCTCGAAAAAAAACTTTGGGGCGGAGGGGGGGGGGGGGGGGGGGGGAAGGGGGGCGTCTAAACGCCCTCCCCACGGCACAGGGCGGGTTAATGACAACATCATTGTTTTCAAGTCAACATAAATTAAATGAAATAGTTCACCTTCAACATGGGGGTTTGAACTGAGATAGCAGTTTTGTAGCCCGTGTTGGGACACCCCTATCTACAAGTTTTCTTGACTGAAAAGACTCTTCATCCGAATATATTTGATTTTTTGGCGAAGGAATGCGGTGCTTACGAAAGAATGGGTGCTTACGATAGCCTGGGCAGAGGCTATACAATTAGCCAATCAGCTTGCATACTGTGCTAGCAAGCGAACCACCGCCCGCCGGTTGGCACTTCTCTAATGCGAGTCTATCCTTACGCGGACTACTTTCGAATCTGATTGGCTGAGCCATTTTTTTCTTCATTCGCGTGACGTGAGGCCCTCCCTGACTCAGAGAGTATGTACAATTGTACATATATAGTTTTGATAAAATTAATAATTTACGACCTTCTGTCCTGAATCGGCGTGATGTGGCAATTTTTGACTATACAAATAAATTGTATTTCAAAATATAATCAAATCGTGTTTGGAAAACAAATTACACAGGTGAACTATTTCCTTTCACACGGCATTGACTGGGGGTCTCAGCAGAACGCCATTGACTGGGAGGACGGGAGGGGGGGGGATTAGTTTAGTTTGTTTAGTTTATTTCAATCATCATCAACGGGCAATCAAACCCACTTATAGATGAAGTCACAAACGTAGCGAAACACACGCTAAAACACAAACATACCAACCTAAAAGACACCATACAACATGTGATATAAAATGCGATATAAGACAAAGACATGCTATATTAAGTGGGTACATGACTAGACTGAACACAAAAATGCATGCGGGCTACCTAAAAGACATGACCCTACTGAGATATAAAACACTATGACTACACTGGACTGAGAGTATTGTAGTGGAGTAAACGATGACATGTTTCCTAAAATTACCATCCCTGTATGCCAGATATCCTTGTAGAGTTAGGAACGTGTTGCATGACGAGGGATTCTGACAAATACTGGACTTGAACCGTGTTCACTCTGGCATGCGGCACGTGGAACAACAATCATGCTACGGAGTACACGGGGAGCAGCTGCCAACGGGAATGACTCTACAAGGAAAGACGAAGGCAAAAATGGGTAAACGCCCCCCCCCCCTGTTATCTTCCGAACCAATGAACGCAGCGAGACGCTCAAGCGGCAATCGAAAGCTCTCAATGAGGGCAAATCTAAAGTATGTTCAGAAATGTCAAGTGAGGTCAAATATCAGGTCACGCTCAGGTCAAAGGTCAAAATCTGCGTATTTTGAGTTTATGGGCCATACTTTCACCTCCAACGACTTCGATCTACGACCAAATTTCACCCAAGTGCTGCCGAAGGTATGATACATCTCCCGCATGAGCTAAAGTGAGACTGTTGGCCAAGGTCAAGGTCAAGGTCAAGTCACAAAAGAGCACTATGCTCAACATATCTACGAAAGTCATGCAACACATGTTTTATGAGTTATTTTCCACGTATAATTCGATAGTGATAGTCATTTTACTACCAGACTTCATTTACGTGAAGTAAATATAAATTTCAGGTCAAGTTCAGGTCACCGAGGTCAACATTTTAGATTGTTAAATCTAAACAAAAAGGCATGCTGCTAGACCAGTTTTGTCTCAAAAATACAGTGGTGGCATTTATTTATCTGTATCTAGTCAACAAAAGCCATAAAACGCAGTTTCAAAATATGACGTCATGAGTTACCCATACTTTAAATGTCATAAGTCTCAGTCAAAAATGGAGATATCAGTTTGAAATGTGTATGGTAGTTGCCTAGGTATGGTTCTCGGACATATCTTTTTCCGTCTTTTTATAATATTTTAGAAAATTTTGATTTTGTGATAATTTCCCCCAAAAAAAGTTTTTTTGAGTTTTTTGGGGATCAAAAACCAAAATGTTCAAAATCTGAGATAGCCAGCTTTAGCCGTTGCAATTTGCTATCTTTTGAGTTTTTCGATTGCATTTTGCTTCAAATTTAGAATTTGTACGGCCTGGCAAAGTTTAGCTGATTTTGGTGTAAAACTCGTGTGTAGTGACGTCACTAAATTGACTATAACTAAAATAAAAGTCGACGATTTATTTATTTTGTTGCACACAAGACGTACAAATTATTTGTAGAAGGTATACGAAGTTTCACGTTGATAGCGCTATTAGGTTTTCAGCTATTGCGAAAATTCATCGGGGGGGGGGGGGAGGGCGTTAAACGCCCACCCCCAGTCAATGGCGGGTTAACACTCTGGGTTTGTTCAAGTCAGTTCAAGTTCAATCATTGAGGACCAGGATGTTCGATGGCTTATTCGTATAACATTAAATAAATGTATCCCCAATAACGTTTACAGATTCGTAAATAAAGTTGCATAGACCGGGAGTACGTTTTACATTTTTATCAAATGCAATGACTATTGTTATTGTCAAGTAATGTTTAAGCTCCTTCGTTAATCCATATTCAAACCCTAATCTGGAACTGGACTGATTAAGTACACTCACTACGGAACTATGTTAAGTTTACGTAATTGAGTATACGCTTTAAACACACACACACGCAAAACAGTGGAGGTAGAGGGTACTTTAGAGTATAGCGAAAGAGAATATCTGTCACACAGGAGAGCCTTTGCTAGTGTCGTTGCCAGGCACGTAGCAGGATTTCATACGGGGGGGGGGGGGGGGGGGGGGGGGGGTGGGGGGGGGGGGGGGGGGGGGAGCGCCTCGAAAGGGCCCCTTCCCGATCGCTGAAAGGGACCCTTCTCAAGCGTTGAAGGTCCAAAGAAAATGTATGAAAAGGCACGTTACTCGGATGGAAAATGCAGTATCACAGGTATGGCATGGGCCATACCAACTTTTAGGAGCTGGAGTTAGCAAAACTGAAACTGCCATATCAACTTTGGAACAGTGACACCAATTTGGAATCAGCTATACCAACTTTACATTTTTTCAGCTCAAGATCTGGAACTCTTAAAGATTTGGAGTCCTATGCCCTAGCTCAGGAGGGCTAGGGCATATGCAATATGCATTCTCATCAATGCGTCACATTGCGTATGATGCGGACCTCTAAACATGTTATTGTGCGTTTAAAAGTGCGGTAAAGAAGTGCTAAAGTGAACTATTTTGCCCAATTATATAGGAAAATAGTAACATAACACATAAATGCGCCGAGAAACGGGCCGTTTTTTTCTAACCCGCATATCATTTAATTGTAGTTAAATTGCGCCGCGGAGCGACGCGAACATTTGAGTTTATTCCCTGGACAACTGCATTTTTACTGTTGAAAGGCCCAGGGTCCCTTCAGATCGTCTAGGGGCCCCTCCGACCTTTTCAAACACCCTTCTGACCAGTTCAGGGACTCATCTGGGATTCGCGAAAAGACATGATGTGGAGTGGGTGATATATATATATATATATAATATATATATATATATATATATATATATATATATATATATATATATATATATATATATATATTATATATATAATATATATATATATATGTAT